>CAUYLG010031327.1:0-64836 GCA_963573385.1 Cacajao melanocephalus | reverse complement strand
AGGTGTAGGGGTGTAGGGGCAGGTGTAGGGGTGTAGGGGCAGGTGTGGCGGGGCCAGGGCAGGTGTGGGGGCGCAGGGGCAGGTGTGAGGGGGCAGGGGCAGGTGTGAGGGGGCAGGGGCAGGTGTGGGGTACAGGGGCAGGTGTGGGGTCAGGAGCAGGTGTGGGGGGTCAGGGGCAGGTGTGGGGTGCAGGGGCAGGTGTGGGGGTGCAGGGGCAGGTGTGGCGGGGCAGGGGCAGGTGTGAGGAGGCAGGGGCAGGTGTGGGGGCTGGGGCAGGGGCAGGTTGCTGAGGCGTCTCTTTTCTGTTTCTGGTCCCCCTCTCCAGGTGGGCAGACACCCCCCAGAGCTCTGGGCTTTTGAGGCATTGCTGAGCTCCTCCAGGGGTGGGGCAGAGGGTGAGGGAGGATGCCCGCCATGCCCTCCCCGTAGGTGTCAACATTGCAAAACAGCCTTCCAAGGGGGAGCGGCAGCTGGGGCGGGGGTCCTCCCTGGGAGGGGCCTGAGGCCTGGACTGCTGGGCGGGGCTGGGGACACCCCTCTCCAGTCACCGCACCTGACTGATGCTTCTGCAGAAGAAACCACTATCGCGGCTCAGACACCCCATGTGCCCTCTGACCTCCAGGCCTGTCCCCACGCTGTTCCTGCTCTCTCCCTCCCGGCTTATTCATGCCCATTTTTTAGGACTTTCTCCTGGACGCACCTCCTCCCGGAAGCCTTCTTCCTCCTCCCTGGCTGCCTCTCCCAGGTCCATCCTCCCAGGGTGCCCTGCGCTTCCCCAACCCCAGGTGGGTCCCAGGTGCTGCTGTGTGCTGCAGGCCTCCGATAGTGACTGGGGGCATCTGGAGGCAGGGCTGTGGAGGGGGGCAGAGCTTCCATCTTTTCCACCAGCCCAGCACCCAGATAGGCCTGGCAGAGAGTGGCACCCATCCTCCCCTTTGGCGGAATGAGTGCCCTGAGCAAGCCCCATCAAGGCTGGCAAGGTGTGGCCCGGTTTCTCACGCTGCCATTCAGGATGAATGCCACCTGGCCCAGGCCCCTCTGAAACCTACCTACCCAGTGTCTTTGTACTGGTCTGGAATTGGCTTCTACCCCCAGCTACACCCTCACAACCCACAAGTCCTCCCAGCAAAGCAAGGCTGACACCTCCTCCAGGAAGCCCACCCCAATCACTCTGACCATTGGGTCCACACTTACATTTTTTCCTCACCTTCTAATCCCATCACCCCACTTTTTTTTTTTTTTTTTTTTTTTGAGATGGAGTGAGTGGTGAAATCTTGACTCACTGCAACCTCCACTTCCTTGTTTCAAATGATTCTCCTGCCTCGGCCTCCTGAGTAGCTGGGATTCCAGCTGCCTGCCGCCATACCTGGCTAACTTTTGTATTTTTAGTAGAGATGGGGTTTTACCATGTTGGCCAGGCTGATCTCAAACTCCTGGCCTCAACTGATCCACCCACCTTGGCCTCCCAAAGTGCTAGGATTACAGGCATGAGCTACTGTGCCTGGCCACGTCACCATTCTTGATGGCAATGGTCTTTGGTTCAAGCCAGCTCTACCACCTGCCACCTTCGAGGCCTTGGGCAAATCATTTCATCCCTTGGAGCCTCAGTTCCCTCACCTGGGACTTTGGGAACCATATTTGTTGAATGAATGAATGAAATCAGGCAGGGTGGCTGGACTAGGTAAGTAACATCAGAGCGCTGGAGGCTCCTGGTTTTGGCACCTGGACGGGGCCCTTCCTGGACCAGCCTGCCCAGAGGTAGGGAGAGGCCAGGGCCAACATGTGCGCTCAGCGCAGGACTTCTCAGCCTTTGTGAAGCTCATGGCCCTAGGAACCTTCCAAGGGGTGGGAATGAGCATTGATCATTGAAGACATTTGACCCCGTCCCTTCCCCGGGTCTCCTGTTCCATCCATCCCAAAGGCTGGAGCACTGATGGAGGCTGCTGCCTCCCTGCCTCCACCCACAGCTTGTTAAATTTCTGCTGGGCACGAGGCCATGGAAGGCCAAGACTCCCCAGGCTGGGGATGCTGGCACCTGCCCAAAGGCCTCCAGTGGGAAAGCAGGGCCATGCCAGCCTCCCTCCTTGGCAGGTGGGTGGGGAGGGCTATCTCCTGGCTTCCCTGGGCTCCTCTCATATCCACCCCACCAGCCTGGGAGTCCTCTCTCGCCTGCCCGGCAGCCTGTCTGCCTCTGTCTGCCACATGTGAGACCAGGGAGCAGAGTGGCCCTGGCCCCAGGGCAGCAGGTGGCCCAGGGTGGCGTGGCTGTTGAGCCTGGCTGGGGGTCTGGCTCGGGACCCTGTGTGCTGCCTGTGGAGGTGTGGAGGATGGGCCCAGCCTTCTCCCCACAGCAGCTCTGAGCACCTGCTAGGGGCACTTCGCATCCACGCTGCCATCCCAACTTTTATAGATGAGGAAGCAGAGGCCAGAGGGGTGAGTGCTTACCCAGTATGGAGCTGGCGGGGCTGGGAATCAGACCCAGGTCTGCTGGTGGGACTGGCACAGCTGGAGTGGAGTACAGCTCAGGCTGGGGTCGGAGGGTTGGATGCAGCGTCTCTGGACCGGGAGTTTTGCACAAGGGGACTCTTGGGGCCCTGAGGCCCAGTGTGTGCTCACGGGTCTGTGTGTGCCTGAGCCTGCACTCAGACTGGGTGGCCCTCATGGCCTTCCAGGGCTAAAATAGCCATGATTTTGGGAACTGTCTGCTGGTTTATTTATATGATTATTCTCGGTTTTGAGGCATCTGCTTTAGAATGTCACCTGCTGTTTTGGACAAGTCTGAGCCTCTGTCCCTTCCACCCAGGGGCGGTGGGTGCTTGCCAAGCCCTCCGAATGGGGTCAGGCCCGCCCCCCCCCCCGGGTCACCTAGCAGGTCCCAGGTGGCCCTGGCCAGAAGCTAAGTCTTTCTTCACCCCCCCACTCCCTCCACCCCCCACCTCAGGGCTCCCTCCACCCCAGCGCAGAGAGAGACGTCACTGGTGAGGACGGACTGAGCTCTGTTGGGGAGGGCAACCGGGCCCCATCTTGCCCGACTCTGCCTCAGTTCCACCAGCTGAGAGCCCTTTCGCTGAGACTGTGGCTTTGATGGAAATGTAGTGTCTCTGGGAGGGGAATGGCCAGTTGGAGGTCCTGCACATTACCCGCCGGCTTCTCCCTGCCTCCCCGTTACCCGTTCATTGCTCACCTCTAGCTGGGAGAGCTGTAGCTGTAGCAGTCCCTGAAACCCCTCCCCGACCTCACCTCTCCAGGAGCTGCTGGGACAGGCATTCTGTCGTGTACACCCGCCTGGCCTCAGCCTGCTCCTTCCGCCTGAAGACCCTCAGCCTGGTCCTCTCAGCCTGTTCCCTCTGCCTGGAATGCTGTTCCTCTGCCTGTGCCACCTGGTGACGGCCCTGGGCACCCACAGCCACTGACCCACAGAGGTCCCCTGAGCCCCTCTGACACCCTAGTGCTCTGGAAGCCCCTGCCCGGGAGGAGCTATGATCCCACAATCCGAGGGGTCCCTGCTGGCTCATCCTTCCTGGGGTCTCAATGACTCCCCTCAAGGTGCCCCCAGGTGGGTGCTTCTGGCCCCACTGTGCCTTTGGGGAACGAATACAGAGGAGCTAAGTCTTGTGCCCGGGCTCACTCAGCTAGGGGGCAGGAAGGGGCTGAGCTCTGCCTGGATCTGCCTGCTGGCTCTTTGACCCAGTGCCCAGGCTCAGTCTTCTGCTGTGCCAGCCCTGTGTGCAGAGGGAATCCGAGGCTGGGGTTGGGCAGCTGGCCCCAGGCCACACAGCCCAGTGCAATTTGGAGGTGTCAGACTGGGACTTAGACCCCAGCACTGGGGACACAAACGGGTCCCGGGCAGACCTGGCCCCACCATCCTGGGCTCATAGCTTGAGGTAGGGTGGGAGGTGGCTAGCACAGCTGGGATGGGCCTCAGGAGGGTCAGATGGAACCATGCTCCTGGCAGCGAGAAGGGCCCGAGGTGGGAAGGATACTCTGTGTTCAGGGCTCTGTGAGACACCTGGGCCGTGTGGACAGCTCTAGGACTTGTGGTGAGAGATCAACCTGAGGGTCGTTGGGCCCTGACGCCCCTTCTCAGGGAGGCCCTCCCGAACCCGCAGCCCTGCACGCCTGCACCTCCTGGCTCCCCTCACAGCGCCCCGCCATGTGTGGCTCCCGCCTGCACCGCCTGGCTCCCCCACAGCGCCCCGCCACACGTGGTTCCCTATATCCCTGATTTTCTGTTCACTGTGCTTCCCCCAGTGGACTGGGAGTGCCTTGGGGCCCTGGCCTGGGCTGGCCCCTCTGAGTCATGGTCACTGGTGAGTGACGAGCTGTTTTTAAAAGACTCCTCTGATCTTGAGCCTCAGTTTCCTCATCTCTAAAGTAGAGATGCTAATCCCACTCATCCCAGGAGCTTGACAAGAGGACAACCAGACCACCCGTGGGCCCCAGGAAGTGCCCAGAAACCATCCAAACTGCACGGTCCCCATGCCCGGCTGTCCTTGCCTTTATGGTTGCGCCTGCACCGTGTGGCTCAGAGAGAGGCAGAGACTTGTCCTCAGCCACTCAGCAGACCACCCTGGAGCCCAGGGACTGGATGAGCCCTGGGGGGTCGGGGGAAGGATGAGCAGCTGTTGAGGGAAGAAGACGGGCAAGTGGGCAGGCCCAGCCTCCTGCGGGGCGCATTCCCGGTCCCTCGAGGTCACCAGCTGCTCCACGTCTGCCCCGCCGGCACCCTGGCTGCTGGCCAGTTCCCAGCCGCTGCCCCCTCGGGACCCTGCCCCGCCGCCTTCTCACAGCGTGGCCCCAGTGCAAGCTTCGCAGGGCTGGGGCCAGCTTCCAGGTCCACACGGGCTGGCAAGCAAGCCTTCCCTGGGCCTCAGTTTCCCCACCTCTAAGGGGTAGAGGAAGCACCAACGCTGCCGCAGAGGGCCTGAGCTGTGGGATGGCAGGATGGGTACTCAGCAGAGGGAGAGCAGCGCTCAGAGCCCATCCCCACAAAGCCCCCACCCTGGCCTTGCCCCTGTCCCAGCAGTGGGGTGGTGGTGGCTGAGGCCCCAGAGCCTGCCAAGTGTCTCTGGGGTTCCCAACTCCATCCCTGGACTGGCCTGTGGGCCACCCTGCTGCCTTGCCAGGTGGGGAAACCCAGGCCCAGTTCTGGGTGCCCAGCAGATGCTCGGTGAGAGATGAACGGAGGGATGAATGAGTGAATGAATGAAATCCAGGGTTGGGTGGGTACCCAGACGTACAGCTCCCCCTCATGCAGCTGGCCCAGTTCCTGCCTGCGCTCTCCCTCGGGTCTCTGTTTTCTCATCTGAGAAATGGCTGCCTGTCTGGCAGGACCTGCTCTGAGCGCTCCCTGGCCTGGATCCGGAGACACTTTCCCCTCCCACTCCTGCCTGGCTGGGGGTGAGGACCCCTGCAGGGAGCAGCTCTGGAGCCTCCAGTCTGGGGAAGCTGTGGAGAAGGAGGACGGAGCCAGCCCACAAGGGCACTTACCACGCTTCACCCAGCAGGCTGGAGTCAGCGAGTCCGCAGCTCTCAGCTCTGCAAGCAGCCCGGACCTCGCCTTCCTAGGGCCTGACGTCAGGCCAGCGCTTGGGGCTCCTTTTGGGCAAAGGCAGCAGGGTGGGGGCGGGGCAGGCTCCTTCCCCGCCCCCAGGAGGAGCCAAGGCTCCAAGCCTGAGGGAGGGTGCCTGGGCATCAGAGTCCCCACACTCACTGGAGACAGAGGGGGAAACTGAGGCACAGAGGAGTTGCCCCTCAGCTGCACCATCCAGCAGTGGGGAAGGGGGAGAGAGGGGTACCTCCAGTTCCAGGGGCTGTGGGGGCCCAGGAGACAGTGGCTGGCACTGGTGTGTGCTGTGTGGGGTGGGAGGTGGGAGCACACTGGAGTCCAGGTCGCTTCCCGGGAGGGGCATGGCATGGCTTCAGCCCACGCCAGCCGGGTTCCCACATGGCTCTCTGTTTTGCATGTGTCTCGGGTCTGGCTGTGTCCGTGTGTGCCCATGACCGAGAGCCTGCATGCCTGGCATCTGGGCCTGTTTGCACCTTGCACAGGTGGCAGTTGGCTTGTGGGGTTGGGTGTGTGGGAGGGACCTGGATGGGACCCGGGTCAGCAGGTGGGGAGAGCGTGTGTGTGGGTCCTGCACCTCAGCACTGGAGGAAGCGTGAGCTCATTGACAGGCTTGATCCCAGAGGGCGGCCGGAGGGCCACACCCCCAGACAGCCTCGGAGTGGGAGCCTGTGGCCAGCCTGGGGTGGTGGCGGGGGTGAGGTCAGGGAGCGGTCGGGGCCATGTACTGTCTCCTCTGCTGAGAGCACTGTCTCCTCTCTTTTCCATCCCGGGTGCTTCTGCTCACACTGACACTAATCTTCAAGCCTCCTAAGCACTGAGCGCCTGCTGAGTGGGCTGTGCAGGCACCGGAGACTCAGGGAAGGCTCCCCAGAGGAGGTGCTGGGCCTCCCCGAGCTCAGGCTGGTGCTATGCAGAGCAACAGAGAGTAGGTGGGCCCTGGGGTCCTCACCCAGCCTGCTAGGGAAGGAAGCAGTCTGGGAGGGCTTCCTGGAGGGGGCAGAGGGAGCTGTAACAGGAGGCAGGCAGCCTGGATGGGCAGAGGGACAGGAGGCCATCAGAATAGTTCCTGGGGAGCAAAGCTGGGAGTGGGCAGGGGACTTCCACACAGAGTCTCAGCAGCCCCTCCTCGTACCAGAGTGCTGGAGCTGAGCTTATAGGCGATGGGAGCCATTGAGAGTTCTGGGAGAGGATGGTTTCTTCACTCTGGAGCAACCTCCCCGCTGCCGCCGGGCTGAGCCCACAGGTTGCAATGATCTCCTTTAGAACACTGTTGTGTCTGTTTTAGCTGGGGAAACAGGCCCAGAGAGGCACAGGAGTCTCTGGCCCTCAGCCTTTCACACTCTCTGGGCCAGCACTGGCTTCTGGCAGGCAGGGTCTCGCAGCTTGTGGAAGGTGGGGGTGGACACGCGTCGTTTTTACGTGGGGTGGCCTGGTGGCAGCCCAGGTCGGGCCGGGATGGAGCGGGAGGAGGCTTGGATTCCCTGAGCAGGCGAGGGCGGTAGAGTCACCGCACCGGTGCCAGGCCTTGTGCCCACCTCTGAGGGCCTGGGGCTCCAGCTTTGCACACTCAGGCTTGTTCCCAAAGAAATCTCAGACGTGGTCCCCCAGCAAGCCAGGGGACAGCCTGGGGAGGGGCCACAGCTCAGGATGTCTCCAGGACTTCTCCCTCAGGGACACTCGTCTCAGCAGGACACAGGGATTCTCTTGGGGGGGCTGCCAGGGATGGGGGTCCTGAGCTCAGGGCCATTCCCCCACAGCCCTCGGAGGAGACAGGGTACGGGCACAATTTCCCCCTCGTGATCTTCACCAGGCTGCCGGGTCAGGCCCGGCTGTGTGTGTCCGGGATCAGGAACGCTTCAGGTGTGCCTGACTGGCCCCTCCATCCTCGGCTCCAGCACACTTTGCAGGGTGGGAGGGCCCGTTGGGCAGACACGTAGGGAGCTGGGCCTGGTGGAGAACCCGCCCCCACCCCCCGAGCCCAGGGAATCACTCTTGGAGGCCCTGCCAGCGGTGGGGCATCATCAGCCTGCCACTCCTCCTTCCCCGAGGGGATGGGCTACAGGGAGGCAGCATTAGCAGGGCTACCGGGCCACCTGGGGCAGGACGCAGAAGCGGTCCCTCGTGAACCCCCTCGGGAGCCAGGTGGACCCATGGCTCCTGTCCTCCACCCTTGGCCTTGACTCCCAGACTTGACCCTGCAGCTCCAATGACCCTGAGAGGGTCTGAGAGCCTGTGCTTCCAGGAGAATGGGCGTGTGAGGCCAAAGCCCTCTGGCTGTGGCAGCTGCAGTTGGGAGTCCTGTAAAGCTGCAAGCAGGAATGATGAGCCCCGCCCAGCGAGGGCAGTGCTGGCGCTGTGGGGTCTCCATCCTGAGGGATTCAGCCACCCAAGGCCACCGAGCCCTCCACAGGGTGGGGAGGGCGAGGGATAACCAGGAGCAGCAGACGCTGGTGACCAGTGGGTCCTGCCACCTGTATTGGTGGCTGACACTACAGACCTTGTCTGTCCTCCCGAGGGACCCTAGTCTTGGTGACACCTGAGGATGTGAACAGCCCTGGGCCCCTGGCCTTGGTTTCCTGTCGTGTGTCCAGGGGTGAGGCCAGGCCAAGAGGGTCTGCAAGGGTGGCTTGACACCGCCAGCTCTGCAGGACTCCCACCTACTCGAGAGGCCAGAGCTTTGGAGGAGGCAGCAGAGAGGCAGGTGCAGAGCTTCCAGATGAGGGGTGATCAGGAGACCTGCAGGCTCCTTCCTTGGGGTGCCCCAAGACACCCCCGCAAGCCTGCTTGGCACTCAGGAGTCCCCTCAGGGCTCATCTTATCTCACCTTCTGCTCTTACACACAAGGAAATTGAGGCCCAGAGAGGGATGGAGGTCTGTCCAAAGTCACACAGCAAATGGGGCATGAAGACCCTGGCTGGAACTGGGGCTGGGCTGGCAGACCCCCTTCTGTTAAACCCAATCTCGTGGACTGTGAGAAGGGGCACCTGCAGAACACTTTCTCCTCGTGGAGTCCGGCAGGGCTGCGGGCCTGGCCCCGGCTGGCACAAGGTGAGACTCAGTGTGGGTGTGGGCTGGTGCTGCTGAGGGGGTCACATGGAGGACTCTGCAGCCTCGAGCCCCATGGAGCCAAGGGAGGGTCCCTGTGAGGAATGGTGGGGGACAGCAGTGCTGGGCTCATTGGTGAGAAAGCAGAGGGAAAGCCCCAGGTCTCCAAAGACCCAATCCAGGAGGGCTTGCTGGAGGAGGAGGTCTGGTCACCAGCCTCGCAGGCACTCCCGGGATTCACACTGGCTCTGCCTGGCCTTGCCATGTGTCCAGGAGCCTTGGGTGAGGTCGGAGTGTGGGGTGTGGATGGGGCTAGCCCTGCCACACTCCCCTGAGTCTCAGACTACAGAATGGGCCAGCAGGGCCTCAGGGGAACGCCGGGGCCAGAGACCTTGGAACCCGCCAAGTTGGCCCCACCTTTTATACACGAGGAGACCAAGGCCGGGAGAGGGTTCCGCTTCCACAGCTCCGAGGCAGCCTTGCCAGCACCCAGGCAGGTGCCCGTCACGCCCTGGCCTCCTTGGGGCTGGCCAGGTTGCGGCTGGGAGGGCTGCTTCCCATCATCCAGGTCTCCAGGTCCACCCAGTGCCAGCCCAGGAGGTGCGGGGTGAGTGGGGTGCGGGGTGAGCGGGGTGCGGGGTGCGGGGTGAGGGGTGGGTTCCCCCAAGCAGAGGCAGCAGGATGAGGATTGCCACCTTGGGGGCTTCCCACATGTCCCGTTCCACCCGGCCTGTGCCCGGACTAGCCCCATCATCCCGCTCACCTCCTGGTGAGGGTTCCCGCAGAGAGCAAGGGGACTAAGTCCCTCCCCTCCCTCGGGCTCACACGGCTGGGCCTTGAAAAGTCAGGTGGGAACCTGGGAGCTCGGAGGCCAGGCCACCAGGCTCCCACCACCCTAGACCTTCCACTCGGGATTTGAGGAGGTGGCCAAGCCTCTGGGGTCTGACCCACGGTGGTGCTGCTGGGGCTATAGACTCCCCAGGGAGAGGGAGAGACGAGGCCTGGGGTCCTCTCAGGGACCTGGCCCTGCTCCCCGCATCCCTGGCCTCCTCTGACACTTGGCCCAGCCAGGGAGGGGCTTTGTGGGACCAGCACAGGTGCCAGGGCAAGCACAGGCCCAGCGGGCTTGGTGGTGGTGGTGGAAGCGGGAGGAGGTGGCCATGCGGGCCCTGCTTGGCGCGCCTTATCCCAGGTACTGGAACACAAAACAGGGCCGAGTATGGGGCCCTGCTGCGTCAAGCCCTGCAGGGATGTGACCCGGTGGAAACCACGGATGTAGCAGGTGAGTCACTCAGCAGGCAGTGCCAACCGATGCAAATCTATAACAGCTGCCACGTGCTGAGCGCTTCCGGAGTGCCGGGCACAGGGGAAGATGATGAATCCCCCAAATCATCTTATAATGGGCAGCCTGTCCCCATCTTCAGAAGAGGAAAGGGAGGCTCAGAGAGGCAAAGTCGCCTGCCCAAGGCCACACAGCTAGGAGGGTGGAGCTGGGACCAGGCCTGGAGTCTCTCAGCCTTTACAGAGTCCCCACATTGCCCTGCTGAGCCAGGCCTGCTTTCTCTCTGGAAGCTCCAGGAACCCAGCCTCTGGGAAACTGTGGCAAGGACCCCACGGCCGGCCGGGAACCCCAGGGCAGAGAGGGTGGGGTCGGAGAGCCCTCCTGGGCCCAGGCGCCTGCCTGGGGTGGCCCCCACAAGCTGGCCGGGCTGGGCTAAGCTGCAACTCCCTCCAGAGTCGGCCCAGTCCACCCAGGTCAAGAACAGGCCACGTCCCCAGCAGGGCTCGGGACCTGCTTTCTATTTCAGCACACCCCAGCCCCCGATGGCCCCTTGGGACGGGAATAACTGCGTCTGTCTGTGTCTGTCTGCTCGGCAGGCCTCAGAGGGGCGGTCCTGGGCACCCGGGCTCTCCTGACCTTGGCTGCCTTGCTGGCCCAGGAGTGGGGAGCACAGGTGTCCAGGGGTAGCGTCTGTGGAGGGACGCTGCAGTGACAGCTGCTGTTCTCTGCCCCGCCCTCCACCTTCCCTCATAGTAATGGGCTTCGGTCACTGAGAGTGGCCTAGGCCGGCACATGCCAAGAGCTACTGCCTGGACATCTGGCACTGGTGGGCAGGGGAAGTGGTGACCTCTAAGGAGCGGGACGCGGAGACCCAGGCTCTGAACTCTCTGGCTCGGAAGTTCTGTGATCCCAAACTTTTACGAAGTTGCTTGGGTTCGGGGTTTCCAGGACAAGCCCACCCAGGCACTGGCCACCAGCTCAGGACTGAAAACGCGACTCAAGCTCTCTCTCCTCACCATCTCTGCGGAAGCCTGAGCCTTCCCACCTGCACAGCTCTGCCCGCCGTTCTCTCCACCTAGAATGCCTTTCCCACAGGTCCAGACCCACCTCCAGCTGCAAGGCCATCTCTTCCAGGAAGCCTGCCTGCGGGTTTGTCTTAGCCCTGAATTCTGGGGCAGTCTGGGCCTGGATCATCTGCTGGGATTTTTCTCGGCCAAGTTTGTCTCCAGCCAGACGGTTGACTTCTCCGAGACAGGACCGGAGTTTCACTTGTATCTTCCTCCTCTCCATTGCTGAGCTTACGGGAAGGTATAGAGTAGAAGCTCAATAAATGCAAATGCCTACTCATCTTAAACATGTGTGGGGAGGGCAGGGCTCCAGGCTGGCAAGGCCGCATTGCAGGCACCTGGGCCCCTTTTCTGCCTGTAGAAACTTCCCCACAGAGCCTTCCTGGGTGGCACACACTGCTCTTATGTGTGGGAAGTTCTTTCTCGTTTCTAACCTTATTCCTTCCTGCTTCAGCTTCACCTCATTCTGGCTGGGTTTTGAGGATCCTAAGAGCTGGACCTGCACCCTGCCCTCTCCTCCTAGGGGCCAGGAGACCACCTCTTGGTGAGTAGAAGGGATGCGATGGTCTTGGGGAATGGCGGTGGGGGCATGTACTGTTGATGTGACCTTCACTATCACAAGCAAGGAAATGAAAGCTCTGGGAGGTGGACCCGGGATTTGAACTATGCAGGTGAGCCAGGTCTCAGACTGGCCCCGTGCTGTGAACCTCACATTTCTCTGTGCAGAGACCCTCCTGCAGTGGGTTCCTCCCCTCCTCGCTGAGGTTGGCCCCTCCCTCCTGGGGGAGCCCTGGGCAAGTCCCAGCCTGTCTCCTTCTGACCCGGGTCTGTCCATCCGGGCAGTGGGTGTGTGACCCCATCGAGGCGGTGGAGGAGTCAGGGCCACTATTTATAGAGTCCTGTTGCCTCTGCCGACTGCCTCCCGCCCTGGAGGAGTGCTCGGGAATGGGAGGGCAGACGCTGCTGTTGGCGGAGCAGGTCACTTTCCGGAAAGTGGGTGCCAAGTCTCTTCTCTTGGTCGGCAGGCGGGGGAGGGCGCTGGGAACCGAGCAAAGGGGAGTGGATGGCACCTGACGATGGGTGGTCCCAGCAGGGTAGGGAGGGCCCTGGTGGGGGCTGCAGACCGGATCTCAGATGCCCCTGCTGAAGCCCTAACCCAGGATCCCGAAATCCAAACTGCTCTGGGATAGGGAAGCATTTAGGTAGGTTTGACGCAAACTCACTCAGCCGTGTAGACTGACTGGCCCCAGCCTGGGGGTAGTCACAATCCATTTGTCCCTCCCATGTGCAGATCCACAAGGCTGGCAGCGGAAGTGTGAGTGCCCATGGTGGAGGCACTTCCCAGACCCCGTGGGGTGCGTGGCGTCCAGCAGGCGTGTCTCACTCTTTCAGAACCGGGTCCTGAAGGGCACACAGCCTTATAGGTTTCTACAAGCCATTGGGAAGCTGATGTTCCTGCATTTTACAGACAGGTAAACTGAGGTTGGAGAAGGGATTGGTGGATGGAGGGGCGTGTCCTGGGGCTGGGACGTGGACTTCTTAGGATCAGAATTCTAGGCCTTGCTGGTGGGGCCCAGTTTGAGGTTGTCCCAAGAGCTGTGGAGCCTCTCACTAAGGAAGTGCCTTCCCTGTCTCTGCTACCTGCGACAGTCGGCCTGTTCTGTCCTGAGCTTTCCTAGGGGCCTCCCAAGGGAGCTCAAGCCCCACTGGCAGCCCTAGCTCCATCCAGCTCTTGACCCCTACCGGCCGTTGTTCCGTTGTTCACCGTCTGTCCATCCAGGGCACAGACCCTCTCTGCCCCCAGCCCAATGGGCTCTGATCCAGGAGGGGCTACCTCCTCCAACCCCAGCTCTGTCACTGCTCCTCTAGGGCACCAGCTGAGGCCAGGTCCCCAGGTGCTTCGGAGGTGGGAGTGAGAACCAGGCTCAAAGTCTAAGCTGCCTGGGCTCAGGTCCCAGCCTGGAAGCTGACCAAGGCCAGGGCTCCATGGCTCAGAGCCTCAGCTGGCTCACTTGGAGTTGAGAGCGTTGACCTCTCTGTCCTGACCAACTCACGGGGCCATATGGGGGTCAAGTGTGAGGTCTGGGTCAGGGCTCAGCCTGTGACCAGGGTCAGGGTCACTGTGTGACCAGGATCAGGGCTCAGGCTGTGACTAGAACCAAGCATCAGTGCGTGACTAGGATCAGGGCTCAGTGCATGAGTGGGACCAGGGCTCAGTGCATGAGTGGGACCAGGGTTCAATGTGTGAGCGGGATTAGGGCTCAGTGTGTGAGTGGGGTCAGGGCTCATTCTCTGGCTGGAGTCAGCAGTCAGGGCACGCAGCCCAATGCAGGTGATCCCTCATCTACCCTGGCCCCCTCAAGAAAGCCTTTCATAGACCAGGTGGCACTACATTGGGCATTTCTCGTGACCTCTGTGCCCTGTCCTGGGCCAGGGGTAGGGGTCCTCTTTCTGGTAAGGGATGGGGAGGTGCTCGAAGTCCGCTCCCAGACACTCCCCGCATCTGTCTTTCTCGCAGTGGAGCTGCTGGGGTCTGGGATCTAGCAGGCCTGCCTGTGGAAGGCCTGAGGCCACTTCCTGCTTATGAGGTGTGTCAGGAAGAAAGAGAGCAGGCCCAGAAGGTGCTTAGTGGGTGGGAGCGCTGAAGCTCCGGGAGGAGGTGTGGGACCTGGGCGGGGCAGGCATGTTCCCAGGCTGCAGGGTGGCTGCCCATGGCCAGGAGTGCCTGTGGATGGCCAGCTCCCCGGTTCCCATCCCGCCTGGGCCTCTGCTTTTGGAGAGGGTCACGGTGAGCGTCTGGGTTTCAGGCCCTGCGTTCCCTCTGATGAGTTGGACTCTGGGCTCTGGCTCCCACTCCCCCCACCCCCTGCCCAGCTCCATTCTCAGGAAATGAGCCTTGTGCCCACGCTGGGCACTGTCCCTGACCCTGCAACTCAGGCCCCTTTCTGTGGGGGTGTGAGAGCCTTGAGCCTGACAGGAAATGAGGCAGCAGATCCACAAACACAAAGGGACAAATGGCCATCATGATAGCGATGGTGGCCATGGCAGTATCCTCGTGACGGCAGCCCTGCAGCAGGGCACGGAGCCGCCTGTGCTGTTCCCCCGAGGATCTGTCACGCAGGTACACGTGAGAAACTCCGCAGACCCCAGCCAGACCCTGAGGGGGCCTCGTCCCCAAAGGCCCTGCCTGGAGTGGCAGATGGGATGAAGGTCCCGGTCATTGGAGGAGCAGGTGGGGCTTCCTGGAGGGGAGGGAGGAGAGACCCCACTGGTGGGTAGTGGGAAGGGCAGCAGGCCTCAGGTGGGAGTCACACTGAGGGCCCGTTCTGGGTAGGGGCAGGGGCAGGACAGTTGCGGGTGGGCTACTGCAGACCGTGTCTAGAAGCAGATGCCTGCAGGTGTCTGGGGAGCGGGCAGGCAGGGCATGGCTATGGATAGGGAAGGGGGTGTGGCCCTCTCAGACCCAGCAAGGACCCTGGGGTCCTTGCCACCAGTCCCACCTCTGTCTCCACCAGGTACCTGTGTGTGGGGTGTGTGGGCAGTCGGGTCACTTGAAAACATTCTCCAAGAGGAAGCTCTTAGAATCTTTCCTCCCTTTAGCTGGGAGCCCCCCACATCCTTTGATTCAGAGTCTGGATCTGGGGTCCTGGGCGGCTCCAATGGCTTCACGAGCCCCTAGACTTGGTGTGTGTGCAGTTGCCCATGTCTGCGCCACGTGGAGCCATCGGAACTGTCAAGGGTCCGAAAGCCCACGTGGGTTACAACCGTGGTGTGGTCCAGCCCCGCTCCGTGCAGGTGGGGCAGGCAGGCCCTGAAGCCATCCTGAGAGCTGCAGGGTTGGACCCAGGTCAGCTGCTGGAAGGGCTTCTCTGCCCCTATGCCCAGACCCCTCCAGGCGCTGATTTCTGTCTGTAGCCTGCTTGCCTGAAGGTCACAGAGACTGGGATGGGGCCTCAGATGAGCCCCCCACAACATCCAAAGAGAAGTGGGTTGTGGACAATCCACCTCACATGTCCAAGTGACCATGTGTCTACCTGTCCTTCTGTGGGACCCTGGCAGAGAAGGCCGTCGGGGGCTGGTTCCAGGCCTCTGCAGCGGGCGGCTTTTGTGCTTCACCTTTGTGCCTCCTGGCCGTGTGTGGCATCTGCACGGTGAGCTCGGCTGTGCTATAAAGGCACGTCCTTTTCTTCCTCAAGGAACAGCAAAAAGCTGCCTGGAGTGACTGGAAGCAACTCTCACAGGACATGAGCAAGGATTTGTTCTGGGCAGGGGGAAGCAGGTGACTGTGAATGGCTTCTTTCCACGGATTTCTATTTATTACTCCTTTCTAAAAAATAAAATATAAATGTGAACACAGAAACCTCTCTGCCCTCTCGTTGTCCAGTCAGTCACTCGTGGGTCACCATGACTGCGTCTCACCTTCGCGCCTCCACACCAGCAGCAGAAATGTGCAGCTTGATGGCAACTTCCCTTTCCAGGTTGTGGGTGAGGATGGCAGGTGCAGAGAATCCTGGGGCACAGCTGCTGCATCCCTGGCTGGTCCCTGGCAGGCGTCACCAATCAATGAGGCTCTTGCTCCCCAGGAGCCTGGATGGACCGCCCCCCTCCCCGGACCGCTGGGCAGCCGGCCCAGTGGACCAGTATAGCAGGCGGGCGTAGCCCCGACTGGATGGGGTCCAGACTCCTTAATTTACCCACAAAACCTGAAGCCCAGAGGCATGGGAATTGCCAAAATCCCATGAGTGTTCAGGGCCAGCCTGCCCCTGGCTTGGTGTTCTTCCTGCTGGGAGCTGGGCCATGGGGCCTGCACTTCCTCACTCTGCATCTGGGTCCATCTGGGTGGGACTGCCGGGCAGGGTGAGGAAGGCTCCCAGCACTGTCCACTGTCCAAGGGAATGCTTCATGTGTCATGTCCTCCACCTGGGAAGGGGCAGGGCAGGGGAGAAGCACCCTCCCTGCCCATCAGAGCTGCCTCCCCAAGAGCCCCAGCCCCAGGAACCAGCCCTCCTACCCGAGGCATGCCAGGACCCAGCCCTTACCCAAGGGCCCGGGCATTGCAGCTCAGAGGCTTGAGATGAGGACCCTGGATCACCCAGCTGGCATGGGGCAGAGTCTGGACTTGGACCCAGGCCCACCCATGCCAGCACACAAGTCAGGAGGGGGACATGGCCCTGAGGATTGCAGGTCTGATAAGGACAGTATCTGCCCTGGGGACCCTGATCTGAAGGAGGAGGCAACAGAAAAGTGACTCATCAATGGGTGATGGGGATATTTTGGGATGACAGATTTGGTTCTCAACCCAGGCCCACCACCTGCCACCAGAGGCAAGTTACTCAGCCTCCCTGTGCCTCAGTTTCCCCATCTACATAGTGAGGACAGCAATGTTTGGGGCTGTGTGAGGAGTCAATGAGGTAACAGTTGTGGTTTGGGTCTGTCCCTGGCTGTGTGGGGTCAAGTGAGCCTGCGTGCACCCTCGCCTGCCTGCGCATCAGAACCACTGGGACGTCCAGGCCTGGCCCAGGGCTGACTTTAACGATCTGGGCAGAGGCCTGGTTCTCAGCATTTTTTTCCCCCCGAGAAGGAGTCTCACTCTGTCACCCAGGCTGGAGTGCAGTGGCATGATCTTGGTTCACGGTAACCTCCACCTCCAGGGTTCAAGCGATTCTCCTGCCTCAGCCTTCCAAGTAGCTGGGACTACAGGCACCTGCCATCGTGCCTGGCTAATGTTTGTATTTTTAGTAGAGATGGGGGTTTTCCCATGATGGCCAGGCTATTTTTGAACTCCTGACCTCAGGCAATCTGCCCGCCTCGGCTTCCCAAAGTGCTGGGATTACAGGTGTGAGCCCTTGTGCCTAGCCGGTCATCTGCCATGATTCTGTGCATCCAGGGTGGCTGTGCCTGAGCCACCTTTGGCTTCTGCTCGCACACCGAGATGCTGGTCCAAGTGAATACTGGGGTCTGCCTGCTTGTTTCCCACTGCCAGCCTACGGTCAGGCTCCCACTGAGTAATGGCCTGAGCCCAGTCTCAAGTAGACATCATCACTTTCCATTTGTCCCTTCATTCATTCAGGAACAAATGGGCTTTACTTTATCTGAGGCCTTGTAGATAATTATTTTTTCCCTCTGTAAACCAAGTCCCATTTAAATCCCATCCAAATTCCTCCAGCCAGAGCCCCCGCTGCCTGCGAGCCTGCTCCCCATCTCCGGCTGAGCAGGTTTGTTTAAGGCCCGATGACACTTCTTCTCCTGCTGCCTCGGCGTGTTTACACTGAGGCTGTCAGCGGAAACTCCAGGTGGGGGAGGGAGGCCGGACACGGGGCAGGGACCACGGGGGTCTCGGGGCACCCTCTCCACACAGTGTCTCCGGTCGCCCTCTTCCCAGGCTCGTCTGTGTTCTCACAGGCGAGGCCTTGGAGGTCACTCAGCAGGCCGGGGACAGTGCTGAGGGGAGGCCTCAGGCTGCTAAGAGAGCAAGCCCGGAAGACTTCTTTTTGGAGGGGGGGATGCCTGAATTGGTTTTCTGTGAAGATTGGGGAGCAAACCTGCCTGCCATGGACCGAATGGCATGACTCGCAGAGAGGAAACCCCAGGCAGCAGCCAGAGGGCTTGAAGTGCTATGGCCGTCCACGGAGAGGGGAGTGGCCAGATGCTGGCAGCGTGGGCAGGGGAGGCTCTGGGCCACTGTCTGGGTGTGAGTCCTGCCACCACCACCTGATAGCTGAGTGGCCCTTGGGCATGTTACTTAACTTCCCCATGCCTCAGCTGCCTCATCTCTCAAGGGAGTAATCATATTAACTTTCAGGGTCATTGCACACAACACAGAATCCACCATGTTAAAGGGTAACATCATCTAGGGACACAGAGCTTAGAATGCCACACTCAGGAGTTGGGGCTGTGCCCTACAGGCAGTAGGGAGTTATGGCGAGTGTTTGAGCAGTGCTGGAGCTGGATTCCTGAGGATCTGAGCTCCCAAAGCGTTTTCTCCATGGCTGGGTTGTGAGGGTTTTACATCGTTACTTCTGATCAATTACAGATGAGCTATGCAAATGATTGGTTCAGGGTGGGTTAGCCTAGCTGGCTTTGGGCTAATGAGAGGTGACCAGAAGCTTATTGTGGGTTTTGAGCGCTCTCCTGTCTCGGGATAGACAGGCAGCCTTTTTGTGAGCGTGAGGGGAGCCTGCCTGAGAATGAGGGTGGGGAAAATCTCACAGAGGCACAGCTGGGTGTGCTCACCGTGTCCTGGAGCCCACAGTCCCTCTGTACTTCTTGTTATGTGAGATCCTAAATTGCCTCACCAGGAACCCAGGGAAAGTCTGAGATTCCGTCACTCGCTTCTCAAAGTACCCAGTGTCCACGTGGCCCAGAGAGCCCTCCTGCAGCCTGGAGCTGCTTGCATCCCTCCCTGCTGAAAACCGCCAGGGACTCCCACCCTTGGTGGGGAAGCCTAGCACTTCCCCCAGGCCCCCACAGCCTGTGCCTCCCACTGAGGGCTGTGCCAGGCCCTGACTATCCTTGAACACACCAGGCACATGTGTGCTGCGGCGCCTTCGCACTGCTGCTCTGTCGGCCAGGAGCACTCTTACTTCAGGCTGGCCACAGCTCACCTCACTGAGGGCCCAGCTCACATGTCGGCCCCTCAGGGCAGCTGAGTGGCCAGGACCATCTGGGTTTGCTGCAGCCACACATGCCCCTGATTCCTCTGTGGCCTTAGCGATGGAGGAGTGAGTCTCTCGATGCCACGAATTGCAGGTCGGTGCAGCAGGGGATGGGGCTCTCGCCCCTCGGTGGCCTGGGGACCCGAATGACGGCGGCTCTGCCACTGCCTGCAGCCACTGTGGTCTCAGCGTAGGGCCTCAGGTCCAAGGTGGTGGGGGAAGAGTGGAAGAATCGGCACCAGTTCCCAAAAGTGCCTGTCACATTCATCCCTTCTACTCACATTCCAGGGACCACAGTCAGTGGTGGCCAGGCCTAATACAAAGGGGCATGACCCCAGGTCCGGAAGGGGCTGGGGCACAGCAGTGGTGTCCTGGCCACCTAGTCCCTGTGAGCGGCCTCTCTCTGCACAGGGGCGTCCTGTTCTTATTCAGGAAAGATGTATACAACACGGAATCCACCATGTTAAAGCACACAACCAGGCCTCAGTCAGCACATTCACAGGTGCTGGAAAGAGATGCTCGGTGCTACAAAGAAAAATCAACACTGAGACAAAGGATCTTTCAGCAACGCAATTTTTACTTCCTGGACTGCGGGAAGGGTACTCCCAGTAGGCCATTGTGCCACGAGACTGTCTATTTCCAACATTTATTTCCAACAGGGTGGAGTCCCATCATCTCTGTTCCCAAAACATTTCCATCACCCAAAACGGGAACCCCATTCCTCCCCACATCCCCGGCAACCACCATCCTGCACTCATCTCTCGGATCTGTCGACTCCAGGCATTTTGTGTAAACGGAATCGATACACAGTCTGTCCTGTTTGACTTCTTTCACTCAGCCTCGTGTTCTCATGAATCATCCACACTGCAGCGTGGATCAGAGCGTCATTCCTCACGGCTGCATGCTACTCCACCACAGAAATGCGCTACCAGTGATGGCCGACAGACATTTGCGTGTTCCCTGGATTTGGCTGTTGTGAATAGTGCTACGCATGTCCACATACTAGTTTGAGTCCTGGCTTTCAATTCTTTTGGATACCTAGGCCTCATCCCACTGAATTCCTTCCTTAACTGATCCCACTCCAGAGTTACTTGATCCCACAGTGCCCGGTTCCCCCTCCCGGAACGGGGAATGTTGCTGGTCCCTGCCTCAGGTGGTGCGTCCTGCAGGGAGGGGAACCAGCCTCCGCCCCTGCACGCGCCTGGCTGTGCTCACGGCATCTTCCTGTCGTTCCTTCCTTGTTCACTGACCCCTCCCTGACGTGGCCGGAGGACGGGGCCTGGTATCGCCTTATCCTGGCATAGGCCTGACAAGCAGGAGGGTTCCGCTGATGCTCACTGGTAAAGGAATAAACTGGCGCTCCAACTTGGATCTCCTCCCTGTGGGGTTCTGTTTACAAGAAGAAATCTGCCAAGTCGGCTGTGAGGCGCATGCCACAGTCCAAGCTACTCCGGAGGCCGAGGCAGGAGGAGAGCCTGAGCCCAGGAGTTTGAGGCTGCAGTGAGCCATGATTGCACTACTGCACTCCAGCCTGCGCGACAGAGCCAGACCCTGTCTCCCAAATAAGCAACCCTGCTGCCGAAATGTAGAAAGTGGGGTGGGCGCCACACTGGCGGTTCGGCTTCCTCAGCCAGCACTGCTCACATGCTCCCAGGGTCAGAGGTCGGGGATCAGGCCGGCTCTGGGCATGGGGCTGTGTGTGCCCTGGCAGGTCGCCCCTCCCTGAGCCAGGAGCGAGGTGAAGGTGCCCACAGCAACAGGCCGTGTTTGGATGCAGTGGGTGGGGCTGGCCCACACTGGGTTCTTCCATGCCTCATAAATCAGCTCCAAAGAAAATTCCTCAAAAGGAGTTTCAGCTGCTGCCAAGCCCCAGCCAGCAGGCTGGTCTCCCGGCGGGCAGGGAGTCTCCTCTCCCCATTGAGCACCTGAGGAGGCCCCAGAAAGGCTTGGTTACTCTCCCAGGGTGGGATCCACTTTTGACTGTTCTCTAAGCCCTGCTAGAAATGTGGTAGTCCCCCCAGCCCCACATCCTGTTCTAAACTCACTTGGTTCCGACTCCCTTGGGCAATCGCCCAGTTCCAGCCTCTCTCTCAGTGTGGACCCCGAGAGCATCTTCAGCACCCAGGCTGATGGGTGGCTAAGCGTGCTGGCATCAGGGGCTCCTGCATTTTCTTGGTGTTTGGCTCTGCAGGAAGGGGGACGGCCACCACCCTTGCAGGCGCCTGGCCTACTACTGCTAGCGTCCTCCTGTGGTTCCTTCGCTTGTTCCCCAGCCCCTCCCTGACATGGCCAGGGGACAGGGTCTGCTGTCACCTTGTCCTGGCACAGGCCCAGCCTGCAAGAGTTGTTTGACTGATGCTTGCTGGATAGCACATCACAGCTAGAACCTGAGGTTCCCCATGGGGTTTTATTTGCAAGAAGAAATACCAAGACCAGCTCGGCCGCAGAGACCCCACCCAGGCGGTGCTGAAGGCAATGAGAAGCAGACACCCAGACAGAACAGCAAAGTGGACTCTCTGGGGCCAGCGGCCTTCTGAGCCGAGAGCCTCAGAGTCTAATGCTTCCAGGTCGAGGGTCTCGAGCAGACGCTGACCCAGCATTTATTCTCTCTGAACAGGTGCTAATGATGAACAAACAAGTGTTCTGTGTTTTCTTACAGAACCAAGATAAACTAGGGAGGCAGCTGGGGCCTGCTTACCACTGATCAGAGACAAACCAGAAGGCATCCTCCACGAGGGAGCCCTGGGGGCAGGTCACATGTCCCCGCTGAGAGAATTGTTTTCACCGGTGTGTGGTATCCATGGACTGTTTTGCTACTTTAGAATGCCCCAAGCAGTTTTCCACTTGAGGGGGGGTGGCCACGTTTTCTTTGCCATCATTCTCAGCAAACAATATATTTTATCACACAGTCAGCTTTTCGCAACAAAGAGATCCCCTTCTCTGCAGCTCTGGGGGGCCTGTCATTGCAGAGGGGGACTGTGATGATCGGGAGGCGATTCAGGGCAGCCACTTCTCCAGCCTGCCAGGCTGTAATCCAATGTCCACGAGGACTCTGCTGATAACTGATGGGGCATGGCCACCTGAGCTGAGAGGGAGAGAGGGTCCCTGGGTGCTGGCCAGCTGCCCCTGCCCTCTTCTGGGCCAGTGCACACCTCCGTTTAAGGCACCGTTCAGGTTCGGCACGTGTCCGCTGATGGGTACCTGTCAAGCCCTACTTTTGGCAGGCCTCACGGAGGTGGTCAGCAGCCCTGAGGATGTGCCGTGAGACCCATAGCCCTCCCTGACTCCAGAGCGGCCGGGAAGGTGGGACTCCAGCAAGCCGTGCAGCCCTCACTGGTGCCTGCATCCCTGCGTCTCACACACGGCTCCTGTCCCTGAGTGCCCACTGGTGGGGACACAGGAGATGGCAACCGCAGATGGACCCCGGGCCAGTGAAGAAGACAGACGCGCACACAGGGAGGATGAGGGGTTGTCGGGCTGGGCCGGAGGCTGCCTCCTGCAGGCGCTGTCTGTTTCCTCAGCCTGGATCTGCCAGGTCTTGGGCAGCATCAGTGTTTGGGCCCCACGACCTCAGGGGAGGGTCACTCTGTCCCCCACCTGGTTCCCCACGGGGGCTCAGCATGCAGGCTCAGCACACATGGGCATGGGGGCCTGGCCCCATGTTCCCTGCTGCTGGGCATGGCACCACCTGCCCGGGCCTGGGTCCCTGGGTGTGGACCAGCTGCGCTGCCCCGCTCTGGGCTTGCTGGGGACATCTGGACCCTCTGCACCGTTGCATCCCTGGAGTCAGCCCTGCTCTGCACCCTATGGGGCACCGAGCTCCCTAACTCAACCTTCCCAACAGGTCTCATCTGCTAAGAAGTGGGAGGCTCAGGGCCCAGGCACCAGGCCCCTCTCTCATCCCTTTCCCCAACATCTTCTCCCTCCTCCCCTTCTCTACTTCCCCTTCACCTCCTCCCTCCCTCCCTGTCTCCCTTCCTCTCTCTCTTCCTCTTTCTCCCCCATCTCCCTGTCTCCCTCCCTCCCTCCCTCTCCCTCCCTCCCTCTCCCCCTCCTTCTCTCCCCGTCCTTCTCTCTCCCTCCTTCTCTCCTTCCTTCCCTCCCTTTTTCTCCCTTTCCCCTCTCTCCCTCCCTCTCCCTTTCCCCTCCCTCACCCTCCTCCCCTTCTTCCTTCTGTTCCTTAGTCTCCTCCCCCTGTCCCCTCTCTGCCTTCCTCATCTCTCCTCTCTCCTCAGCTCAGGCAGTGTCACTGAATCTGAAAAGAACAGCGGAAAACAGCCGCATCACAAATTCTCCAAGTTGTTCTTGGATTGAGGGTTGGGAACTTCAATGCCAGAAGCAGGGTGGTTTTCCTAGTTTGGTGGTGGTCTCTGAGCCCTATGGGCCCCTCCAGGGTCTACGAGGTCCCCAGAAAATGAGGCTGGATGAGAGCTCTGTCAGTGCCCTTGCACGGAAGTACACACAACGGGCTTCAGAACGGGCCGGAGACCCACGCCCAGGATACAGGGGAGAGGAGTGTTCTGAGCCTGGGGGGGTGGGTGGGTTCGACAGGCCCCGGTGGAAGCCACTCCCCACTCCCCTGGAGACCTTCCATGGGGCCTGCCCTCTGCAGACTGAGGTTTGCCTAGGTCACATGGAGGGGTGGGCTTGCTGAGATCCAGCGGGGGGTCTTCCTGCAGACCAGCCTGTCACTCCCCGCTTGCCAGTGGTCTGGGCTGCACATCTCGTCCTCCTTCTTGGGGATGGGGAGCGGGGGTGAGGAGCCAGACCCCAGCTGCGGCTCTACCTCTCAGCCTGAATGGGGTGCTGCGGGGCTGGCATGTGGGTGCTTTTTGCTGGTGTCTCCCCTGAATCCCAGCAGATGAGGAGGCCAGGCCCAGGTGGGGGCCACAGGCAGGGCCCGAGACGTAATTTCAGTGGCCCGGGGCAAAATGGAAAGGCAGGCCTCTCATTCAAAAACGTTTAGCATTGCCCTACATCAACAGCAGAGCCTTAGAACTGGCTGAGGGTGGCGCCCGGGACCCGTGCCCAGGTGGCACCCGGTGCAGCGGCCCTGCCCACAGGCCCCACGAGGGGGCGCCCGTGTGACGTGCCTGAGGCCAATGCCCCGAAAGCCTGCCTGCCCGCCTGCCCGACCCTCCCAGGCCTCCTCACTGGCGGGAGTGCCTATGGGCAGTGGTCTTCCGGGAGCTGGGGGCCACCAAGTGCAATGGCAGGTGACAGATGGGGCTGAGGCCCGCAGGGCTGCGTGTGATGGGACACCTGGCCACGGTCAACCTGAGGGAGGCCCCGTCATCCCCAGGAGACACCCCAGCTCTTGCCTGGGACCGGAGCACCAGGCCACAGGGTCCCTGCTGATTCCCCCACCCTCCCCAAACCCGCTGAGGTGCCCCTCCTGCCTGCTGAGCGCCAGCCCCTTTCTTCCAGGAAGCACGCTTGGCTGTCAGATCCCTGCTTAGATGCAGTGCCTGAGACGTGCTTCCTGTGTACCCCACTACAGTAGCCAGGGCACTGTCCTCGGGGCTCCTGCCGCAGGTCCCAGGGTGGCCTGGCACAGGTGCTCAATGAAAGTTTGCCAAGCGCAGGGGCAGTGGGAGCCAGGAGGGCTTTCAGCTGGCAAGGGGCCACACGGATGGAGCATCCAGGCTTAGGGGAGCCCCACTTGTGCAGGGGTCCCAGCTCTGTCCCATCCAGCCCCCGCACCCTACCTCACTGCTGGTCAAAGAAGTCCAAGTCAGGCACTGCCCCACCTCCACCCCAGCCGCACGGGCCCGAGCTCAGCCTGCAGCGGCCTCATCCTTGCATGCTCAGGAAGTGCCCCCATCCCGCCCATGTCAAGTCAAGGCAGGCCTGGGTGCCCCCACAGAAGGTGGCACTGGGTGGCTTCTGAGGCCAGATTACACGTATCTTGCTCTCCTGGGGAGGACACCCAAGCATCCCTACAGAGGGGCGTCTAGAGGAAGACACGGAGGCAACAGCTAATAACCCGCATGGCCTGGCCGGCTGGGATGGTGAGCGGGCTCTGCAGGGTATCCCCCAGCCACAGTTGGGCCCTTGCATGCCGGGAACCCTGGCCATGTGACTGCATCTCATGAGACCGCAGCCAGAACTGCCCAGCCTAGCCACTCGGAACTCCTGACCACACACACACAGAGCAAGCCTTACAGGTGCCACTAATACACAGTGAAGATGTCATCACGGTAGCATGGGTGTATTCATGAAACTGGGGTAATGAGGGAAATGAAAATGACCGTCACAGCTCCTGCACGCCAGCGCCCCAAGTCCGGCTTCCTCTTTGCACGGGGGGCACGGCTGCTTCCACTGGCTCCCTCGATAGCAGAGCCTGAGACGAGGACACAGTGCAGGTGGTTTATTTGTGGTGATGCCAGTTGAGGGAGCCAGCCTGCTGTGTAATCAAGGTCTCAGCTGGTTTCAGGACCTACGGGGGCGTGTGCTGGACACCTGAAGGCGGTCCTTCTGCAGATGAGGGAGGGTGCATCCACTAGCGCCCTGCCACACCTTGGAGGGCTGGCCTGGGCTGCTCCCTCCTCTGCCCTTTGGGACTTGGTACACACAGAAGGCGGGCACTGTTGGGTAAGGAGGAGGGTCCAACTCCCACTCAGCATGGGCCATGGCCACTGAAATCGGGGTGCAGAGGGGATGTGAGGTGGTCTCGAGAGCATCATTCCCCACACTTACTCTCTTCCTAGATGTATACTGCTGCACCCTGCTTCTGTTTGTTTACCTAACTTCCCACCACACGACACGCTCGTTTTTCTCTGGTTTGACCCTCAGGGCTGGAGGAGGATTTGGAAGGACAGTCATAAAGACGTCTACTGAGCACCTGCTCTGTGCAGGCAGCAGCACCCAGGCCTTGACAGGCACCATCTTATGGGGCCTTCCTAAGAGCCCTGTGAGGTTAGAGCTACTACGACATTTATAGATGGGGAAACTGAGGCCAGGAATAGTGGAAGTGTGCAGCCCGGTGATGGGGGTTCAAGAGCTGCTGCGGGTGCCATGGGCCCAACCATGCCCTCCGTGGCTGGATCTAGGTCCCCCAACCTGGGCCCCTCCTGTAGGACCCTGCTGGGCTGGAGGAGGCTTTCCAGAAATCCACTTAGCGCTGACCTCATCTTTGTCCTCCTGGGAGCTAATCTGCTAATCCTGCCAGCCGCACTGGGCCCCACCACTGTCTAGATCGTCCTGCGCCATCCACACCCCACCCCCAATCTTCCACCCACTGGGGGCCTCCTCCCGGCCATGCCTCCAGGGCTGGGCAGGTCCAGTGACTGGCGTAGGTTGAGCTGGGATTCATTCTGTGGAACGTACCTCAATCCCAGTGGGGGGAAGATTCTGGAGTCTGGAATTCAGGAGCCTGGGCCTGAATTCTGACCCCACCTTTTCGTGGCTCAGCCATCATCTCCGAGGCCCCATTTTCTCCTCTGTAAAACACGATCCTTGAGTTCTCTTCGGCTGTGAAATCTCAGGATGCTCCCCACGCCCCTTCATGCCTGGCCCATTCCACTCACAGCAGCTGGACGGCTCTGGCTTCACCAGGCCTGGGTTTGAATCTCAGCTCTGCCTTCACTTAGCTTCTCCTTCTTAATCTGCAAAAGGGGGTGTCAGGGACTCCTCTGTAGGGCTCCATGTGGACTTGGTGGGATGGCGGGTGGGTGGCAGTCTCTGGTGCATGGTCAGCACTCGGTGAGGGTCTGAGAACTAAAATGAATCCAGCAAGGAGGAGTCTCCTTTGCCCCCGACTCGCTGCAGGATGACAGGACTGTGGGGAGGAAGGAGACTGCAGCGTCTCAGGAGCCCCCACTCACCCCAGCAAATGTGGGTGGCCGGGACAGAAACCTCTCTGAGATTTTGGACAGGGGAGGAGGAAAAGAGCACGAAAGAGGCAGGGTGTTGGTGCTGCGCAGGCTACATGAAGCCAAACATTTACTTATTAATGCTTTTATTTATTTTTTTTGAGACAGGGTCTTGCTGTTTCACTTGGGCTGGGGTGTGGCAAAATCAGGGCTTACTTTAGCCTTGACCTCTCGGGCTGAGGTGATCCTCCCACCTCAGCCTCCCGAGTAGCTGGGACTACAGGGGCATGCCACCATGCCTGGCTCATTTTTTATTTTTTGTAGAGATGGGGTCTCACTATGTTCCCCAGGCTGGTCTTGAACTCCTGGGTTCAAGTGATCCTCCTGCCTCAGCCTCCCAAAGTGCTGGGATTACAGGTGTGAGCCACTGTGCCCGGCCTGAAGCTAAACACTTAAGAAATAATAATTAAAATGGACCCACAATGAAATGGGAAGGGGCTGCTTTTACAGGTGCCGAACTTCCTGGCAATAGAAGCACTGGACGGGAGGTTCCCTTTTTCCTAGGACCTCAAAGCTGGAGCACCAGGGATGTTGCCTCGACCTTCCCGTGCGTGCTTGAACACACCAAGTACAGGACACTCGGTTTAGCGGGTAAATGTGGGTATTGTGCCAGCTGTACTCCCAACATGCTGGGCCATCTTCGGGACTTGCTGACCTTGTCTGTGTCTCATTAGTAAAACAGGGAGAACACTAACTCTCCCAGCATGGGCTGTGTGAGGACTGAATGAGCTGACGAGCCCAGATTTGAACCCAGGTCTTCGAGGTTCCGTCCTCCAAGCCATCTCCACCCCTGCCCTTAGGAAGGACTAGGGGCCTCTGGACACCATCGGCTTGCCCACCTGTCCAGGATTTGCATGCACCTGCTCTGTGCCAGATGCTGGGCACTGGGGACAAGCCGGAGGAGGTCTGGCCCATGACCTGTGTTGTCTCTGATTGGGGGATTTTCTGGCAGAGTCGAGAGTGCCGTGTGGCTGAGAGACTGGATGGCCAGTGGAGGCTGAGCTCTCAGAGGCGGCGGCAGCTGATGGGGACCACGCAATGGGAAGGAGGGAGCCCCTGGGATAGTCTAGGTTGAACTTCCAGGCAGACGGCACAGCAGGTGCAAAGGCCCTTAGGCGGAAAGGAAGCTTTGGGCTGGAAGAATAGCTTGCAGGCGCTCTCAGAGAGGCTGGCAACCAGGTGGCAGGGAGGGAGCCCTGTCAGGTGCTCTTGGGACAGTTTAAGGTCTCTGGCCTTCCCCAGTGAGGTGGTGCCTGGAGGCTTTGTAGAGGAAGGTGGCTCTCACTCCCATCTTCCCGGGGTCTCTGTGGCTGCTGAGGGTGGACAGGTGGAAAGGCATCTTTAGGGGAAGTGGAGGCAGGACTTGAGCAGTTGAACATCTGACTGGGCCAAGGGTCCAGGGAGTGACATGGAGCAGGGCTGGGTGGGGGAGGCCCCGTGGGAGACCCCAGCTTGCCTCTGCTTCCCCCTGTCCTGGGCCTCCTGCATGAACCAGTACTGGTTTTTCCAGTAATTGGGGTCACAAGCCTCACTAGGAAGGGGTGACCCAGAAGAGGATGTCCTCAAGGTCCCCAAGGGAGCCCCCTGAGAGCTCCCCAGGGGCAGGCTGGAGGCTGGGATGCGGCCCTCAGCTGGGCGGGCCTCGCAGGTTACAGGCCTCCTGCCCTTCTGAGCACCACGTGTCTGGTGGGCGCCCCACCCGCCCTGATAACACGGGGGTGCGGGGGTTCCGAAGCCAGTCTGACGGCAAGTACCCGGACCGGGTGGCTTTTGTCTTGTCGCCCCAGCCCATCCCCTCAGCCAGCCCGCCTAGGGCCACGGGACCCAGCCCCCATCGACTGAGGGGGAAACTGAGAACTCCAGAAGTTTCGTGAACTCCCTCGCCTCGGCCGCATCCCGCCTTCTTCCTCCTCACTCGGGCTTCAAAACTGCCCCTCCGACGCCCGCCGGTCCCAGGCCGACCTGCCCTAGGCGCCCGCAGACACAGGATCCAAGGTCAGCCCCCGAGGCCGCCTCCTCCCAGCCCGTGGCGGCCTCGGGGGCAGCAGGCGCGCGGCCGCGGCGTGGGGTGCGCTCCCATTGGGCCGTGCCCCCACGTGACCCGGCGCGCGCCCCGAGCCGGCGGAGCCGCGGCCGCGCCTGTGCGCCAGGGCGCGCGCGTCCCGAGCCGTCCGCCCGCTGTGCCGGCGCCGCCCGGACCGCCAGGTCAGTCTCCTCCGCGCCCGCTCGGGGCGGGGGCGCGCGGCGCTTTGTGCAGGCGCGTGGGGGGCCGTCCGCGCGCGAGCCCGCTGCCTGCCCCGGGCACTGCTTCGGGGCGCGCAGGTGGGAGGGCCGCCGCCTTCCCCCTGCCCGCGCGTCCCGGGACTCTGCGCTTGGCGGCCGCTCCGCGGAGAACGAACGTGGGCCTGGAGGCTGCCACGTGCCGGGCCCGAGCCCCGGGAGGCCGCCGTTTCCCCAGGCGAGCCACAGGACACCCCTGGCTGGAAGGGGGTGACCCGCTCCGGTTTCTGGGGGCGCGGAAGACCTCCTGCTCCAAGTTCATCCTGCCCAGGGTCCCGCCCAGGATCTGGCTCTGCCCCCGCTCACACACAGCTCAGTTTCCTCAGCTGCACAGTTTGGGGGCTGGAACCCCACAGCCTTCCCTGCCTCCAGGGTGGGTCGTGGATGTCCGTGGAGTCACGGGGAAGCGGAGCGTCAGGTCTCAGGCTGGGTGGAGTCCGGCTCATACCATACCAGTGCTGGGACTCGGGCGGCGCCTCAGCCCTCCAAGCAGCCCCGGGTAGAATCAGGTCAGCAGGCGCTATCCACGTGCCGCAGAAATTAAACGGGTGACTCCTGACACGCCCCTGGGATCTCCTGGGCAGTTGGTGGCCGCAGGGGTGGGTGGTGGGGTGCTTACCTCCAAGTGGGCAGAGCAGTTTCACCCTGGCCTGTTGCTTCCTGGAGGGAACCCCCTGACAGCCCCTTAGTGAGGGAGCTTCCCTGGCCCTCTCTGATAGCAGCTTTAAGGGCAGTGTGGGTCCAGGCCAGCTGGTCACAGTGTGCCCGGGCACCCCCAGCCAAGGCAGAAAGGCACGTGCTGCACCTCCTCTCTCTGCGAGCTCTGGGGTGTGCCCCGCACATGATGGTGGGTGCTGGGCATCCGTGGGAGCAGTGTCTGCGGCTGCAGACCAGATGGAGGTCACTGAACACAGGGTTCCTGTGGCCTTGCACAGACAGCAGCCCCTCGGCAGCCCTGTGCAGAGCCATGCTTCACAGAGCTCCTGAAATCCTCCCAGGAAGTTTGCTAACCACATTTCTCAGATGAGGAGACTGAGGCCCAGAGAGGAGGAGTCGGTGCAGCCCCTAGCCCGCAGGGCTAAGCAGAGCCTTGGCGTTCCCATCTGCAAAGGGGCAGCTGGTTGGTCACTCTGGAGGCTGCTGTAAATGGGGGGCCCGAGCCTGTCGCCTGAATGGAATTAGGCAATTGAGGGTCTCTCCGTCGCCACCCCGGCCCCCTTCACTGTTACAAGGAGGAGAAGCCTCCCTGTGTGGGAACTCCTGGGCTGTTTCCAAATACCCCCACTAAGGAGCTAGCCACCCCTCAACACCCCCAGCATGTTTGCCAAGCACTTACTCTGTGCCAGGCCCAGTGCTGGACCTCCTCTCTCTGCGAGCTCTGGGGTGTGCCCTGCACATGATGGTGGGTGCTGGCGAGATGGGGAGAAGATGCAGGTGGGATGAGACACGCCCTCCAGGCAGTTTCCTCACTGGCCTGTTCTTCTCTGCATTTGCCCTCCTCCCAGAAGCCTGCCCTGACCGCTGGAGTAAGGCTGGGGGCCTCAACTGGTCCCTCTCTGTCTGCAGTGCCAGCCCAGGATGTGGTGAGGGTGGCTGGCTAATGCAGTTGGGCACTGGACACGAGAGGCCGGAGGAAGGCCAGGTGGGTGGCCTTCTCTCAGACGAGTAGGCAGTTTGGATGGTGAGAGGTCTTGGCGTCATCATGGGTGGCTGGGCTCAAGAATGACAGGAGGGCACACCTAACGAATGCCAAACCAACTTCTGACTTGGGGCATTGGTCAGTTTCTGTGGTGTAACTCCTTCCAAGCTATACAGACATGACTTTACTGCCCGAGGACTTGGGAACAGGTGCACACAGTCAGCCTGAGAGGGGCATAAGCCGGCCTGAGCCCTCCCGCTCACTGCCAGGGTGGGCAGTGTCCGCTGGTGCCCAGTGCCTGTGCACGTGACCTCCTTAGGGACTTACGTCCAGATGGCAATGATGCAGCTTGGGGAGGCCCTTCCCTGGTTGGCAGGTCCTGGGGAAAGGGTGAGTTAAGTGGAAAGGGTACCAGGCTGGTGTCCAGGTGGCATTTGGCCAGAGGAGCTGAGCCGGGAGCTCCTGGGCCTGGGGCTGGCAGAGAGCAGTGATTTTTCCCCCCCAAGACCTTGGGCTTGCCTTGTTCCTTGGAGGTCCCGAACCTGAGCAAAGGCTGTAACCGGATGGTTGCTGTCTCAGACCACCACAGGGCACTTTGTCACCTCGAGAGCGCCGCTGCTTCCCACCTCCGCCCTGGCCACCCTTGCTGGCGCCCCTCCCTGCCCGCAGTGGCGTTTCCTAGCAAGTGCAGCAGGTGAGGCTGAGCTTGCGGCAGGAGGAGGCCTGGCTTCCCAGGGTCTTGCTGGATACTTGGCTTCTTTCCCCTCCGTTTCCACACCTGTAAAACGGGAGCAATGACAGGTCTTCCTGGCAGGACAGGTGTGAGGCTCAGTCACATGGGTGAACACCCAAGAGGTAGAAAAGACTTCCCATCCCTCCTTCCGACCTGGACCTGCCCGCAGGACCCCTAGGCAGGGACCTGGATGGGGTCTAAGGGCCAATAAGACCCGTCCTCTCCGCACGGTTCAGAGTCGGGTGGGAGTGGCCGAGGGCTGCAGGTGGAGGTACTGCACTTCACACAGGTACGTGGTCGGGGTGGCATCGCTGCTGCCTGACTTTGGCGCCCTGTGAGTGGGGTGAGTGCGACTAGGGGGCGGCCCAGGGGGCGAGGTGCCTGCCCAAAGCCTGTCCCACGCCCGCCAATCGGGTAGGCCGGCCTCCTGGGGGCTGGTGGGGTGTGGCCTCTGGGGGTGGGATGGGAACAGGGATGGGCGCTTCCTTCCACCCAGGAGCCCGAGCAGAGGGTGGAGGGTCCTGGTGGCCACCTACTTGGCTGCCTCAGAGGCAGCCTCATGGCTTGGAAGCAGAACTGAGTCAGGGATGACCACATGGCTCAGGGCTCAGCTGGAGTCCTGAGAGTGGGCCCTCAGGTTTGCCTTCCTCCTGGAGAGGAACTGGGGGCCCTGGGGACCATTGCCTAATGCACTCCTGCTTCTCCTTAGGTGCATGCGCCACCCCTCCCTCCTGCAGCCCCCCCATTCATCTGCCCCATGCCCCCCACCTCCTGGCATCCTCCCCAGATGTGGGGGTGCTTCCATACCCCCAGCTCCTCTCCTGGCGTATTCCCTGGATGTAGGGGTGCCCCCATGCCCCCAGCTCCTCTCCTGGCATCTTCCCTGGATGTAGGGGTGCCCCCATGTCCCCGGCTCCTCTTCTGGCATCTTCTCCAGGTGTAGGGGTGCCCCCATGCCCCTGGCTCCTCTCCTGGCATCTTCCCCAGATGTAGGGTGCCTCTGTGTCGGGCCCATGCTTCTGGAAGGAATGGAAATGCAGTGTAGTTATTGCTGTTGCCCCCAAGGGCCATCTTGGCAGGGGACAGGTGGGGCTGCCTCTCCTCCCCCACCCTTGTCTGGCCCACGCTCCCCAGTCCCCCAAACCCTGCCACTGGCTTAGAGGAAGCAGGCCTAACCCAATGTGTAACCCCCACCCCCCATGACTGTAACCCTGTGCCATGTGAAGGTGGGGCTTCCCGGCGGTGCATGGTGATCAAGGTACAGCCAGAACGGGCCCCATTATCCTGGGCTGCGGGTGCCATCAGTCAGAACTGTGACCGACTCATACATAGCACTTGATGCATTTCACCTCCCTTAACGCTAGAGGATCGAGACCAATGGGGTAAGTGTTCATATCATCATCCTGCCCTAGAGCCAGGGAAGGACCCTAAAGGAGAAGTGACGTGCCAGGGTCACTGCTGGGAGGAGAGCAGGAATTTGAACGCCAATTGTGCCTCTTTTTTGGGGAAAGGTCACTTAATGGGCAGAGGAGGGTTCTCGCCATCTGGGCAGCAGTGCCAGTGGGGTGACCAGCTCAGGGTCATCAGGTGGCGTGGATTGTGGCCCCTGGGAGGGTCGTCAGGTGGCGTGGATTGTGGTCCCCGGGAGGGTCGTCAGGTGGCATGGATTCTGGCCCCGAGAGGGTCGTCAGGTGGCGTGGATTCTGGCCCCCGGGAGGGTTGTCAGGTGATGTGGATTCTGGCCCCGGACAGCCAGTCCAGCATTCCTCTCTTACTGAGCCGGCTAGCCCTGGAGCATCTACTGTGTGTGTCTCCTCTGGCCCACTGGGAACAGGATGGCACCGAGTGGAGCAGCTGTGCCACAGGCCCACGTGGGACAAAGGGCGACTGCTGAGGAGTGGGCCTAGAAGAGAGAAGGTGGGGATGGGGGTTACAGGATGGGAAGAAGGTGGCCTCAGGAAGGGCTAGCTTGGCGGTGCCAACTTGGCTGTGTCACCTTGTGAGCCTCAGTGTACCCTTCTCTCATGTGGGACGAGACCATGCATACCCCGACGGGCTACGTATGTGGAGCTGACGTGCTGATGTGCGGGTCCTGAGCCTGCTGAGCCTGCTGGCGTTCCAGGCATAGTGGACGAACGATCCAAGGAACGAAGCAGGCTGGGCTGTGCTCTCTGGGACGTGCCCTGGAGCCAGGTGCTCCTGTGGGAGGGTGGCTGAGCTGGCTGAGGACCCGGAGCACAGCCTTCCCTGCTGTTTTCCCAGCCAGGGAGGGTGCCAGGCTGGAAGGCCCCGGAAGGCTTAGGGGGAAGAACGCAGGTTGATTTGTGTTGAATGTGGCTCCAGCTGCCTCCTGAGGGCAAGAGTGGCTCCTGGAGCAGGAGTGAGGGCTGCGTTACAGGCAGGGAAGCTGGGGCTTGGGGAAGGTGGTTGCCAGGGTGTGCAGGGCTGTGCCAACCTCATCCTGGTAGGTGCCTGTGGCAGTAGGACAGGCCATCTGCCCATTGTACAGTGAGAGGGTGAGGCTCCAGACAGTGGGGGCTCTTGGAAGGAGGTCCCAGTGACCTGGATGGAGCCCCCTGGGTGGGCTGGGGTGTCTTCCTGTAAGGCCTGTCCTGGGTTGGGGTTGCGGTTGGGTGGGAGAGGGCAGGGGTCTGCTGGGAAGTGCCTTTGCTCTGCCCAGCTCCTACCACAAGTACAGAGCAAGGACTGCTCTGCTGCCTGGCTGCTGGGCAGATGCTCCCCGCTGGCCTCAGTTGAGAGTCCAGTGAGCCAGGAGGTGAAGGTGGGGCACACGTCTCGCGCAAACCCTCACAAGGCAGGTGGTAGGGTGAGATGTTACACATGAGGACCCTGCCTCCCGGCCCGAGTGCGTCAGTGGCTGTAGAGCCTGGTTCTGGTCTCTTCGGGACCAGCGTTCTCGTCTCCAAAAGGCAGTGATCTTTCTGGACAGCTTCAGTGAAACTCTGTTATCCTTGCCCATCAGCTGTGAGGGAATTTAACAAAATGTTTTGCGGAAATTGGACCTGAGTTGGGCATTGCCCTCCTGCTGCCCCTGGTTCTGAGGCCTTGCCCTCTGTGCAGGGTCTGCCAGGCTGCTGCTATTATGTGTGAGCCTGGCTGTGTGTGGCTGAGTCCTGGACAGGCCGAGACCTGGATGCAGGACCCTGGATGGTCAGTGCAGACAGAGCAGGGAGGGAGGCGTCTACCTGAGGCCTGCCTGGAGGTGCCCAGGCGGGAGCCTTGGCCCTGGAAGATGTGGTCAGGGTCCATTGGCACTGGGATGGCCTAGAAGAGGGCCCCTGTGCCCTCTGCCCGGGGCCTCGTGTAGCCAGTGCTCAGGGTTTATTTGCTGCATGAGAGGTGGAGTGGGCCAGTGGGGCCCAAGTCTCCTGTTAGGTGACCCTTGGGGGTGGGCATAACCCCATGGGTCTCTGCTCTGCACTTGCAAATAAGAGGCTGGACCTGATGAACGGTTGTAAGTTGGGGAAGCATCCCCTGATTGCTTGGTTCTGTTTGAGGCACACTCCCATTCTTGGAGCTTCCAACACCCCTGCAGGAGCCACCAGTACTTATGTGTGCAGACGGGGCTCTGGGAACCCCCTACACTGCAGCATGCTAGGGTTCAAGTCCCTGACTCCCATCCTGGGGCATGGAGTGGCAGGAGCCAGGGAGTGTTGTAGAGCGAGGTGGTGAGGTGGAACAGGGCCTGCAGGGATCAGGTTTCCCTGGGGTGGGGTCCTGGAAATGGGTGTCAGGAGGAAGGCTGTGACTCTGGGTGTTGGAGGATCTTGAGTCCCTGGCTGAGGGCGGATGTGCTAGAACTGGACTCTGGAAGCTGAGGATCCCAGGATGAGGGTGCTCAGGGCCTGGCTGGGGAGACTCCTGCCTTGGTCTCCCCAGTGTCCGGGCCTGGGCTACCCGGGGCACACCTCAGTTGATGATGTCATTGTCCAGGAGGCTTTTCTCTTGGACCTCGGTTTCCCCTTCTGGAGGATGGGCTTGACCCACTCTCTCTAGCTCTACCACCCCCCACTCCCTCTGGGGAGCTGCAGGAGCCTGTTCCCATGGCCTCATCCTCACCCTCCACGGAGACCTCAAAGCCAGGCCTAGCCCAGCTAGAGGAGGTGACGGGTGGCCCTGCCCTGTCCCTGTCCCCATCTCGGTCCCCTTCCCACGGGACTGGCGCTCCCGGCTGCTCTCCTGGGCCTGGGGCCCTCCTGTGACTCAGGCTTCCTGGAAGAGGCTCCGGAGGGCTTGGAGGATTCCCTGCCACCCCACCCGAGGTTTCTCCCCGCCTGTCTCTTGTCCCCATCACCACCACTGCCGTGGCACACGGTGCGCTGTACCTGCTCACCCATTCTGCCCCCTCAGAGGGTGCCTCTTCCTCCTGGCACCCCCACTCTGGTATCTTCTGCTGGAGCCTAGAACGCTGGTCCCCTCCTCTCTGGTTCGCCTGGGCCTGGGGCCCCTGCCAAGGCAAACATCTCCTTTAATCTCTCTGTCCTGGGTCAGCCTCGGAGGCCCTTCCTCCCGGGCTTTGCTTCCCTCTGGCCGGCTGCCCAGAGGCCCATCTGCTGGGAATTGCCGTGTGGAGCTCAGGGGGTCCCTGGGGGTGCCCGGGGCTCCCGGCTGCCCCTCCCTCGGTGGCCTCCCAGTCCCCTCTGCATGGCCCTAGGGAGCTACAAGGCCTGGCCCTGGCTCTGCCAGCTCTCCCTGCTCCTGCCCTTTCTGGGCCTCAGTTTTTGTAGCTGGAGAATAGGGAGCTTGGGGGAGACCCCAGAGCCCGCAGCAGATGGATGGGGATTAGGACAGAGGTCTAGCAGCTGAGCCCCCACCACCTGAGCCAGGCTGCTTGCTTCTGAGCTGGTGACTGCCATGGATGGACTGCGTTGTGGTGCCATGCACTTCCTCTCTTCCAGGCCTTTGACCTGGGGGAGGGCCATCCGTGGTGCCTCAGTTTCCCTACCTGCCAGGCAGCACCGCCAGGACCCACGAGGACTCCCATGGGGGAGGGGCAACGTTTGAGCCACGCTTCAAACACGTGCTTGTTTTCCATTTTCTGAGATGGTGTCTCGCTCTGTCGCCCAGGCTGGAGCGCAGTGGCCCCATCCCAGCTCACTGCAACCTCCGCCTCCCAGGCACAAGTGGTTCTCCTGACTCAGCCTCTGGAGTAGCTGGGACCACAGGCATGCGCCGCCATGCCTGGCTATTTTTTGTAGTGGTGGCATTTCACCGTGTTGGCCGGGCTGGTCTCCCTGCCTTGGGCTCCCACCGTGCCGGGATTACAGTGTGAGCCGGGGGTCCAGCCCAAACGTGTAGACAGTGCTTTAGTCACACGCTTGGTAACGTCCATTATACAAATTCCAACAGCCAGGAAGTACACCGCTGCAGCAGCTCCGGGTTCTGCCTGACTTCACAGGAACGGGGCCGGCCTCGTGGGCTGTTCCGCCGTCTCACTTGAAATTTCCCTCCGTGGTGACTGTGGTCCTTTCCAGTGGCACCCTTGGACCCTGGTCTCTGGGTCTGGCTGGATGTTCATTTATTAACTAGCCATCCTCCCACCCCCACGATGGGCTCTCCTAAGTGAAGCCGTGGACAGCTGGGATGCGTGTCTCGGCACTGGGGTGAGTCTTTCTCTGCCCACTGGCAGAACCCTGGGTCAGATGGGAGGGTTGTTGGTGCCCGGCTGTGTGTCCTGCCACCCCCTTCATCCCTATTCTGGCTGCTGTGTAGCTCCTGCCGCCTCCTGGGGGGTTGCCCGGGCCCACACTGGCCCCATGGGGATAGCAGTAGGCAGAGAGGGGCGGTCCTGACCCTAGAGAGATCCCACGGTGAGTAGGATTTGTAGGAGACGACAGTCACCTTCCTGGAGCATGTGTCCCCAAGACTTTGAGGTCTTGTTGGGGCAGGATGAGGATCCCCTTGCCAGGTAGTCAGGGTGGACTTTTGGGAGGAGGTGACATCACTGCACGGAGGGAGTCATGCGAGAGGCTCCAGGAAGGGGCAAGCTGGGTGAGGACAGGCTCTTCCTGGGGCCCAGGACCTGATGAAACGGCGTCACTCTCAACGGCGCTGTTGAGAGCCTCTTCTGGGCTGGCAACGGGAGCTCACCCAGGGCACATCTTTAAATCTCACAGTCCCCTGCTGGCAGCGGCCATGGTCACCCTGTTTCCCAGGGCAGGAAGCTGGTGTCTGCAGCTGGCAGCCTGCTAGGTAGCACAGTTGGGGAGTGGCAGTGTTGGGATGGAAGACAGGTATGCTGGCACCTGCACATCTGCATGTCCTGTCGTGATGGTGGCCTCCAGCCAGCTCATCTACCCCTTTGCAGATGAGGCCAGAGAGATGGAAGCCTCTAGTGTGGAGGGGAGGGCACTGGGTTTGATGGGCTTAGGGCCCCACGGCTGGCCCTGGGGTAACTTGCCTGCCTGTGCCTCAGTGTCCCCCTCTGTAAACAGGGTGTGACATCCCCCCTGGCCATGTTGGAGGCTCCGAGAGGGCAGCGGGTCCATCTCAGCAGATGTTCTGCTGACGGATGCTGCTGGCCCGCCCCTGCTCCCACCCTCCCTTCCCTTGGTGGCCTCCCCAGGCTGGGCTGTTCCCACGGCTGCCCAGCCACAGGAAGCCATCTGGAGGCCTTGTTTACCCCTCCCCCCGGCCTCCCTGGCAGGAAGTCACCGGAAGGGCTGTCCCGAGGGGCCCTGGGCCTGTGAGGACAGCCAGCGGCTCAGAGGTCTGTGCTGTGGAGTCCCAGGATAGCATATGGGGGCAGGGAGCTCAGAGAACAGCAGGTGGAGCAGAGCTCCGGGGCACTGGGGCACGTGGGCTGGAGCGTGGACCGAACCATTCACCGAGTGCGACCATCTGTCCATCCGCAGAGTCACCTACCCCTCCCCTGCTGTGGACCCCAGCAGGGCCCAGGCCCACGAAGCTCACAGCCTGCGGCATGGACGAGGCCACTCAGCTTCAGCCCAGGGTGGCCTGTGTGATGTCAGGGGTCATTCCTCCAGCTCCTGGGATCCCACTCCCCCACCGACATCACACAGGTCACCCTGGGTGGGGCTGGAGGAGACCTGGGGCAACAGCTGAGGTCCAGGAGAAGGGAGTTGGGAGGGGTGCAGCCTCTGGGAACTTTGGAGGCCACCCTGGGTGGCAGGTCTGAGGCTGTAAGGTGTGGGTGGGGCAGGTGAAGGGAGAGGTGGACTGGTGCAGCTGGGAGGGACTGGCGTGGCCAGTGGGGGCCGAGGACATGGATGGTACCAGTCAGGGTGCTTGTGGTGCTGTAGAAGCCCCTCTCCACTACCTCCCGCAGCCCTCTGTGCCCTGCTCAGGCCCCCAGATCACCCTGCAGGTCTGGACCCTCCTGGAGTGGGCTCGGGCCTGGATTTCCACCCCACAGGACGGTGCAGCTGCCTTGGCATTTGTGGCAGCCCCAGTGTCCACTGACAGGCCTGAGTGTGGCTGGCTGGGCCCAGGGCCTTTCCCACGGACACTGCCAGCGGGGCCTGCCTGGCCCTAGGGGGAACTTTGACCCTTGTGGGGCCTCCTGCCTGTTCCAGCCTCCTGCCTCAGGAGTCCCCGCCCACATGGGGAGGCTGGGGAATGGCCCCTCCACCTCTGGCTACCCCCTTCCCCTCCCCCATACCTCCTGCTCCCCTCCCTCCTGGCTTTCCCCCAGCCCTCCCCCTCCCGCTTCCCCTTCTTCATGCCTTTTGAAGGCGCCTCCTCATGATCTTCATGGGTGAAGCCCTCCCTGAGAGTGTGTTGGGGTCTCAGCCTTGGCGAGTGTCCCCAGCCCCCTCTGAGGAGGAAGTGAGCGTGAGAACTGGGACTTTGGCGGATTCAGGTGCCTGTGGGCGGCTGGGAGGTTTGTTCTTCAGGGGCCTGGCCAGTGGGGCCTGTCCGGAGCAGGAATGGATGTCTCCGGAGGGTCTCTGGCTGGTCCCAGGCACCCCCGTATGCACCAGACCCGCTGTTGTCGGGTCCAGTCTCTCAGCCGCCCTGGGGGGTGGGTGCCGCTGTTTTGGAGGGAGTGGCAGGATTTAGGGTTAGCTACCTCCCTGGGTCAGGCAGGCAGATCCCCGTCAGCTTCTCCTCCATCCTGACTTGTTACGGAGATAGTAAGTGAGGAGCGCATGCAGCCAGCACGCAGCCCTGGAAGAAAGCCTGCAGTGGCCTCTCGTGTGGCCAAGGAGGCCAGGCACTGTATGTGCGGTGGCACTGCTCTCCCTGGCATTGCCGATGCTGCTGAGATGGGTATACCTGGAGTGTAGCCACGGTATTCAGTAGGTGCCCAGTAAGTGTGTTGTGGGATGCTGGGGGAAGCTCTGGTCTGAGAGTGCTGAGCCTGGGGAAGACGGCCTTGCTGGGCCTGGGCTGGCCACAGGGCACCCCAGACTTTTCTCCTGGGCACAGTGTGCAGTAAGCACTCATGTAACGTCATCCGTAGTTTCTTGGAAGCTGCGACTTTAAGCTGGTTTTAAATGCAATTTGATTTGAGGAAACTAGTGTTACCATAGGTTGATAGATAGAAATAAGAGTTAAGTTCCTGCCAGGTATTTCTGGTCACAAAAACGTAACCAAGCTTCCAATGAAGATCCCAAACACTTCTAATGTTAAACACTGAGGTAAATGTGAGCTACACATACATGTAAGAAAGGTGAATCACACTGAATTGCTTCCCCAGCCTTCAGTGGGTCAGTGAGTGATGGTGGAACATGCATCTATGTCACAAACGTGGTCGGGGCACCTTCTGCCACCACGCACTTCAAAATCAAACCATCACAAACGCCACAGAGTATTGTCATGCATTCGTCTGACTATGTCTATTAAACGAGTTTTTATTTTGCAATAATTTTTATTGATTCATTCATTTTCCCACCCAGTGGAAATTCCTGTTCAGGGTCACAAGCGTCTGAGCCTATCTCAGCAGCTCTGGGCACAAGGTGGGACCCGACCCGGCTCAGGACCTCGTCCCATCTTAGGGCATACCCACCTGCACAGCCACGCCCACTCAGGACCCTGTCCCGTCCTGTGGCAGGACACTCTCACGTGCACAGCCACACCCACTCAGCCGGCCTTGTTGACACACCTGTTCACCTGATGTGCACAGCTTTGGGGTGTGGGGGAGCCAGAGGATGGGGAGAAAACTTGCACAGACCTGGAGGGCATGTGCACGTGTTGTCCAATGGCCCTGAATGGGAAGCAATTTTTTTTTTCCTTGTCAGCATTTTCACAAAACCATGTTGAAAGCAACAGTGCTCTTTGAGGTGCTGTTGTCCTTGACGGGCGGTGCAGGACAAGGTGGACCCTTTTTGGAGCCTCTGCTTCTCCCCCTTTCAGGGGCTTGGGATAGAAACTGGGTCAAGGATAGGAGATTCTCATGCAGTTACAGGGTCTGTTGGGGCAGGGCCCCCCAGCAGCTGAGGGCCTCTCTTCCCTGTCCTGTTGCAGGGGTGGTTGGGGTTCTGGGGTCTCTGGCCCCCACGAGTCTGGCTCCTGGTTGCTCTGCCAAGTTTGCTGTCATGTAGGAACTGAGCCTTTCCGCTGTGAGCTCCCTTGGACCCAGAGTATAGCCGTGGTATTCAGTAGGTGCCCAGTAAGTATGGGCTGGTGAGTGGGTCTCCAGGGAGGTGGGATTTGGATGGACAGAGTAGACAGATCCTCGGGAGGTGGTACTGAGTCAGCAGAGGCTTGGGGGCAGAGCATTTCTGTAGAGGCAGGGGCTCCATCCTCAAGGACCCCCTGAGGGCCTCCAGGAGGAGGCAGCTGTGGGACGGTCATGGAAGCAGGAGCAGCAGCTCCGAGTTGGCTTGTTCCAGCCCTAAAGCTCCCTCCCACGCCTCCTGTCAACACTGTGGGGCCACACAGCCTCTACATGTGAAGGCATGGAGCAGCGCCTGGCATTCAGGAAGCACCACTGACTGGCAGCACTTACTGGGTGCCGACTGTCTACATTGCCAGGAGTGTTCAAGAAGTAATGTAAACTGCCAGAAATCCTCATCCCACAGCGTTGACTGACACTTGCTTTGGACCTGACCCTGTGCTGATCCTGGGGACCCTGCATGGATTAATCAGCACTCCCTGTCTGCTGCCCACAGTCCATGACGGGGACAGACAAGTCACCACCAGGGCTGCGGGGGTTACGCAGGAATGAGCAGGACCTCTCTCGTGCTGTTTCCAGCCCTGGCCCCCTGGTGAGGGAGCAGCGAGGGTGTGGGGACCCTGGTCCCTTGGGCTCTGTGGGCCTGGCTCCTGGTCCTGTGGGTCTCATGCAGAAGTGGCCCCCAGTTCTTTCTGGGCGCTTGGCCATATCCTGTCTTCCTTGGGGGATCCCCAGGCAATTTTGGCTAGACACCCCACAGACGCTCCTTCAGGGCCCCTAGTCTCCAGGTGCCTGAGGTGGGAGCCTGTTTTCCGCAAGACCACCAAGCAGGGACTTTGGGTCCGCCCACAGGTGCCCTGGTGACTGTGCTGCTGGGAGCGCTTGGGTGGGAAGGAATGGCTGCTGGCAGGTCCTCCTCCTCTATCTTCAGCATCCTCATCCATCTCTAGGGGTGCTTGACTCTGCCTTACTCCCGCTCGCAGGACAGTTGAATGCATTCACACCTCCACTGAGCCAGCACCTGCTGTGTGTGATGCTCATTGAGAACCAGGCAGCCAGGGGTGGGGCTGTGGCCGTGGCCGGGCTCTCGTCCTATGCGGGGTGAGAGGCTGACAAGCTTTGCCGGAAGGGGGACAGATGACCCCTACTGTGGGTGGGGGATGGAGGACAGGTCTCGGTGGCTAGTAGGGGGAACAGGAGGATGTTGAACCTGAGATCCCAATGATAGGAAGGGGGCCAGCATTGGACGACGTGGGGACAGAGTGGGTTCCTGGCCGCCACCACAGTCGGGACGAGAGCTCGGAGGCAGGACTGTGCTTGGCAAGTTGCAGGAAGAGCTGGGAGGCAGGTGAGGTGCGGGGAGTGGTAGGAGGGCAGAGGGCAGAGGGCAGGGAACAGGTTGCATGGGGCCTTTAGGGCCATAGGATTTCAGGCTTTCCTTCTGAGTGATGTGGGTGCCATTGGAGGCTTTGAGCAGAGGGGCTATGATCTGACTTAGGTTGGGGGCAGGGGTGAGGATACCCAGGATGCCAGGTGGGTATCCCAGATTCTTGGTGACTCTCGGTGGCCCCACTGGGTGGTGGCTTTAGGCTTCTGGGCTCAGGTGTCCCCATTTCGCTTGTCAGCCTCCCACGGCTGCTTTTCTGCCCCGTCCGTGGATTCTGGGGGCTTCCCACTTCCTCACTTTGCACTTGATTCTGTGACATGCCTGGATTGGGGACTGTGGAGACCTGTCCATGCCCTGAAGTACTTCTGAGAAGCCGGGGAGCAGTTCCCTGAGGCAGCCCCCATGGGAAGCCCTGCCTTCCTCTCTCCACTGCCCCCCAGAGCCCACCCTTCCCAGGGAGCAGTTCCCCGAGGTGTCCCCCTGGGAAGCCCTGCCCTCCCTCCGCGGCCTGCCCTCCTGCCTCTGGCCCTTGCTCAAGCTGTGCCCCTGCCTGGATGCCTACTTCTGCTTTGTTCTGTTGGATTGATTAGGCCAACTCTGGGGATGTCCACGTCCACTGTTTGTGATCAAACAGGGCCCAGACTCGTTGACATCCTGCGTGAACTGCAGAGTTTTGGTAGAGGTGCCAGTGGATTCTGTGTGGCAGAGAAGATGGTAAGGGCCGCGCTGCCTGCGGTCGGGGACAGCCTGCCTCTTTCCCATCTTAATCCATCGTGCCGTCTCTCAAGGGCTGTAGGCACTTAGCCCTGAATCCTCCTTTGAGCCGGCTTTGCCTCCTGCCGTTCCCACTGAGCGAATTAAATAAATCTTCACCCTGTGCTTGTCTGCTCGAGGTCATGCAGGTTATGCTTTTAGCTTCCAAAAACGTGTTCATCCATCTTTTCCGCCCTCTAAGGCCCGTCTCTGATGCCACCTTCATCTTCTGGGTTCTCTCCAGGGGAGTGGGTTGGGCCCTTGGGGGGTACCATTTGCCCTCTCTGCCAGGGACCCTGGAGGGCCCTTCTCCAACTGCCCTGGCCACTGGGACCTCCATCCCACCCTGACCAGCCCGGCGTCCTCCCTTGGCAGCCTGGCACAGCCCAGAAAGGTGCTGGAAGGTGTGGGACTGGATTCTGCCTGCTTGCCCTGTGTCCCCACTCTCCACATGCCGGCGTGGACTCCCAGGCCTCCCCACCCCCAGTCCCTCTCCTGCCCACTCCGTTCCTTCACACACGTGGCACGCTGTCGGGACTCTCACAGGGTGCATCTAGTAGGACCTCAGCCTCTTGTACTTGACAGGGTCTTGGCAGGACAGGAGTTGTGGGTGATGGTTAAGGTATAGCCCACCCCCAACCTCGAAATGCCCCGCACAGCCCCTGGCTCAGTCCCTGAGAATAAAATTAAGACGGACCTGGAAATGACCCAAATGTCCATCAGCTGAGGAGTGGATAAACAAAACATGGCAGGCGCATATAGTAAACAAGCTTGCCCAGTCCTCAGCCCCTGTGCTGCATGTGGCCCAGGATGGCTTTGAGTGCAGCCCAACACAAATTTGTAAACTCTTTTTTGTTTCCCCAGACTGGAGTGAAGTGGTACGATCTTGGCTCACTGCAACCTCCGCCTCCTGGGTTCAAGTGATTCTCTTGCCTCAGCCTCCCAAGTAGCTGGCATTACAGGTGCCCGCCACCACGCCCGGCTAATTTTTGTATTTTTATTAGAGATGGGGTTTTGCCATGTTGGCTGGTTCCCAAAGTGCTGGGATTACAGGCGTGATCCTGTAAATTCGTAAACTTTCTTAAAACATGAGGGTTTTTTTTTTTTTTTTTTTTTGGGTCATCAGCTATCATTAGTGTTAGTGTATTTTATTTGTGGTGCAAGACAGTTCTTTTTCCCGTGTGGCCCAGGGAAGCCAGAAGATTGCACATCCTTGCAGTAGAATGTGGGTGGCCAACAGGAGGAGTGGGCATAGACCGGGGCTGCGATGTGGCTGAGCCTTTAGAACGCCAGGAGAAGCAAAAGGAGCCAGACGCAGAGGGCCAGATGGTGTGTGAGGCCATTCATAGACAATGTCCCCCACAGGCAAGTCCTCAGAGACAGAAACCAGACCTGTGGTCACCAGGGGCTGGGAGAGGAGGGGTGGAGGGACTGCTGAGTGGGGGGTGATGGGAGTATGGCTGCCAGGGGCTGGGGGAGGAGGGGTGGAGTGACTGCTGTAGGGGGGTGATGAGAGTGTTCTGGAGTTAGTGGTGATAAGCACACAGCACTGTGAGTATATTAAAGCATTGAAGGGGACACTTGAAGATAGTTCCAAAGGCCGGGCGCGGTGGCTCACATCTGTCATCCCAGCACTTTGGGAGGCCGAGGTGGGTGGATCTCCTGACGTCAGGAGTTTGGGACCAGCTTGGCCAACATAGCGAAATGCTGTCTCTACTAAAAATACAAAAATTCGCCGGGTGTGGTGGTGGGCATCTGTAATCCCAGCTACTTGGGAGGCTGAGTCAGGAGAATTGCTTGAACCTGTGAGGTGGAGGTTGCAGTGAGCTGAGATTGTACCATAGCACTCCAGCCTGGGTAACAGAGTGAGAGCTAAAAAAAAAAAAAAAGATGGCTAAAATAGTGGATTCATGTTTTATGAATTTTATCTAAAAAAAAAAAAAACAAAAAAACAAAAATTAGATAGCACCCCCGCCTACACAGGCTGTGTTTTGAGCAGCTGTTAGAGGTTCGTAAAATAGGGTGACGGTGCCCTTGCCCTGTGCCTGGGTTCCCAGTGCTGTCCGGACATCACCAGCTTCTGGGGAACAGAGGGTTGCTGGCACCCGCCCAAGAGACGAGAATGAGAAGGCCCCCGGCCCTCACAGAGTGCCTTGCTGCTGGGGAGTGAGTGAAGACATGGGCAAGGTTGTGAAGTACCCACGTGCTGTGTAGTCTCACCATGCCCTGATGTGGTTAACCTCTTTTCTTTGCTCATGTGGGTGGTCTGCTGGGGCATTTGATTCTGGAGGGTGGTGTTCCAGTTTGCATGGTTCCCTGGGGATCCCTGGCCTCAACATGAAGGCAGTGTGGCCTGAGGGCCTCCCAGTCCCCAAGGTGCTGAGCCACCACTGCCTGCTGGAGTCCTTGGTGGGCCCTGCTGGGGGAGGCCTGGGAGTCGCAGCATCCGACAGGCCCGTGTGAATGGCCTGGCCGCAGCACTGCCAGACAGGGCCAAGCTCCTGGCCGGGGCTGTCTCTGAGCCCGGAGCTGGCTGGACAGGGACTAGCTCCTCTGAGCTCCCTCCACCCCCAGATCCACCCCTCGGGTCCGGGGCTGTTTGGTGGCAGCTCCTGGTCGGGCAGGGGATGGGAGGGATGTGAGCTTCCCTCCCTGGACCTGGTGCCTAGTCTACCTGCAGGCCCGGTGATTGTGGCCTGGATTCCTGCCCACCCCTGCTAGGTACCACGGTGATGCCCAGAGCCCCTGAGGGGCTGTGCAGGGAGGGCATAAGATGGCACAGGGCTCCGAGTAGCCCCTAGGCTGGCACGATGTGTTCTGAGCTGAGGGCCTTTGGAAAGTGCCTATAGGTTCCTGCCCCTCCCTGGGGTGCCGGCTCCCCACCTGCCTGGAGTCTTCAGATGCCTGGGAGAGCAGGTCTCCCTTAGGTCTGCTGGTTGTGAGGGTCTCCCTCCTCTCCTGGGAGCTGGGCAGGTGCTCACAGTGGGCAGTGCAGGCCGCTCAGTGTGCCCAGCTCCCAGGATGCACCATGTGACCCAGGCCGCCTCCTGCCCTGGCTGGGCTGGCGAGGGGCCGTGACTGGGTGCCCAGCGGTACTTGCAAACAAGGGCCCCTCCCTGGGGCAGTGCCTGCCTGCTGCCCACCTGGGCTAGGCATCCAGTCTAGCCTTGGCTGTCGCCATGGCAGCCAGTGCCTGCAGCCGGGAGCTAAACTTGCTACCCTCCAGCCAATGTCACCATGGCTGTGACAAACGTGGAGACATACAGGCTGGGTCGGGGAGGTGACCAGGCCCCCCCGCCCCCGCTGCTGCTGTCATGGTGGCCACAGCCCACGTGGCCTGCCTGCCTTCCCTTCATGCCACGGCCTGGGCTGTCTGAGGTCCCATGTCGTGGATGAGGCCCCAGGACCACAGAGCTGTCCACAGCCACATGATGGGCAGGAGTTGGGAGGCCCTGGCCCCTAGGCTCCCAGGCAGACTGGGGGAATGGGGCTGGCCCAATCCGGTGTTACCAAGGTAGGGTTCTTTGAGGTATCATTGTTGCTAGTGCCTGGTTTCAAAAACATTCCAGAAATGTCCTGCTGGCCACCCGCCTGGCTCCAAGGTCCCCACATCTGTGGAGGAACAGGGCTTTAAGAAGCCCTGCGGGAAGAAGCCCCATTCACCCAGGTTCCCCTGAGGGTCAGGGTCCTGAGGCGCCTGCTGGGAACTGTCCTCCAGGTGGTGGCCCTCCCAGAGCACTCAGTGTCTTCTCAGAGCCCCTGTGGGTACCTGGCACAGTGCCAGTGTTCCGGGGACTCAGGCAAGGCCTCTTGGAAAGGGGAATGTCCCTCTGATCCCAGGAGAACACCAAGGGCAGGTCCATGAAGGGCAGCCTTCCAGTGACCCATCTTACAGATGAGTAAACTGAGGCACAGCGAGGGTGAGGGATGTGCCCATCACACAGCTCACAATGGAGCCAGGATGGGAACCAGGTTACACTCCCAAGCTGGCAGCCCTCTGAGGACAGTGGCCGTGGGCTGAGCAATGGCCTGGCCTCCAGGATGGGAAGGAGCTGTCCCCTCCCTTGGGCCCCAGGGAACCCACCTACCTTGGCTTTGAGCTGAGGCTCTACTTGGGGGTCACCGGCGGAGTCTTGACTCTCAGCCTCAGGTTCCCCATTTGTCAGATGGGGAAGACCAAGACCCAGGGTAAATGGAGCCTGGCCAGTGCTGGCAGCTCTGGCGCTGGGGGCTGGCGAGGGGTGGGGCGCCTCTGTGTGCTAGGGGTGGGCTCGCTGGTGCTCAGTGGCCTCCCTGCCACAGACCACTCTCCTCCTACGTGCCGGGGTCGCAGCGGCTGAAGTCAGTGGCCAAGCCCCACTTTTTGTACCCCTCTTGATTGTTTCAGGGCCCAGGTCTGGTTCTTTGTCTACCCAGGTGCCCAGCACAGGGCTTGGCATGTGGTGGTGGCCTGTGAAAGCCAGTGGTGTGTATGAAACTAATTTACTCAGCACTGCATGTGCTTTTTGGGAGGGAGACGGCCTCAGAGAGGCCCCCCAGCAGGATCTAGGCACCGTGGCGAGTCTGCGGGGCCCCCCACCCTGTGTCCTGGGGTAGCTCCATCCCGCTGGGCCTCACTGGCGCCATGTGCCCTGGCTCTGGGGGTGCCAGGCTGCGTCTCACCATTGGGCCGGCCCAGAAATAGCTGTGACCTTCCGCAGCCAGCTTGGCAGCGCCCGGGGCTGAGAGACCTACGTGCATGCAGGCTGAGTCCCCTCACCGTGTGGAGCTGGCTATTTTGGATGTGGCCTCCAGAGGCCAGGTCAGAGCTCTTTCCCGCGGCTCCACAGGCCCCTCTGACGTGCGTCCACCAGGGCCTTGGCCAGTGGCCCTGGCCAGCTCCATGATCTCAAGCCCCCTTCCTGCCCCCCTGACTTCACAGGCCCTGGGTAGCATAGAGGAAGGGATTCTGGGGACTGAAGTGCAGGGTGACTGTGCCTGCCGGGGCGCTAACGTGGAGTGTAGGGCTTGGCTGCTTTATGAAGAAAGTGCAGAGAAAATGCCCACCTTGAGTGGGCCCTGAATCCCCTCTCAGCCCCTCAGACCTCTCACCGACTGCACAGTCTGAGCCTCAGTTTACTCATCCATAAAGTGGGGTGATGGTTGCCTTCCAGGACTGCTCTAGGCTGGATGCGGGCGTGGCCTGTGCTGAGGGCACCATGCGAGGCCACTACACAGAGCGGGTTCTTGGGCCTTGTCTGCCTTCCGTGGGACTGGGCACTGGACTCAGGGATGTTGGGGTGTGGGGGTGGTGTGCTGAACAGCGGCTGAGCGCGGGCTCTTCCTGTTCTGTGACACAGCACAGGTGTGCATGCCTGCCGCCCTGCCCACGGCTTCTGGGTGTAGTAGAAGTGGCCCCAAGGTCCAGCCACCCTCAGGGACCACAAGCCTCCTGGACACCCTGCTGACAGGGGCCCACTGTGGAGGAACAGGCCGGCCTAGCTCCCCATCTCCCAAGTGAGCACAGGTGGCTGTGTGTGCAGGGGGACTGGCTCCCTTGCCAGAGGGCAGAATGCCCCTTGCCGTGAAGGTGCTGGGTGGAGTGGGACCCTGCTTCTGGATTTGGAGTCAGGCATACAAGGAACAGCGGGAGTAGGGATGCTGCCTGTCTGCCTAGTGCTGGCTACATGCTCAGGGCCCTGTCCTTGGGATGGTCCAGGGGACCCTGGAGGAGCCATGGCGTCTTCTCTGTGGAGAGGGCCTGTGGGCCCAAGGCCTGGCTCTCTCCAGACAGGCACATGGTACTCAGCTGAACTCTGGAACCTTTCTGCAGAGGGGGCTTAGCTTGAGCCCTCCCACAGCCAGTGTTCCCACTGCCCACCCCTGCCCTCTCAGCCTCTGGGACAACTCTGTGGGCACTACCAGGTACAGTTCCTGCGTGTTCTCACCTTGTGATGCACTCATAATTCCCACGTTGCGCTGGTGACTAACGAGGTTTGGGGAGCTCGGGAGAGGGGCCCCGAGGCATGCAGCACGCACAGGAGGGTTTCGGAGTTCCCAGGGGCCATCTGGGGTGGTGCTCAGCCAGGCTCGGTGGGCTCAGTGCTAGCCTCATGCCCTTCCCCTACTGCGGCCGCTTTGGGGCCTCTGGATGATGCTGGTGGGTGAGGAACTTCTGGGACAGCCTCCTCCGGCCAGCAGGAGGGACCATCAGGCCACGTAGGCCTGTGGAGGGCTTGAGGGTCGGTTCCCACCCTGGGGTCGGCTGTGTCTGTGGAGGGTCCACTGGTGTGTGGCACAGGAGGGGTAGGGGCTGTGCCTGGTGTGCCAGAGAGGCCCTGAGCTCTCCTGAGGGCCAGATCAGGGGCCTCCTCTGGGGCTGCTGGAGTCTCCACATTCTTGGCAGGGCTTAGGCGCTGGGGTGGGGAGAGGCTCCCTCTCAGAGGCCATGAGCGCCGAATGGAACTCCATGCCCTCTGGGACACCATGCCCACTGTTGGGTACTGGCCTGTAGGGGCCTTGGAGACATGGGTGGCACAGCACCAGGAATCAGCAGGGCTAAATGGGGCCCAGGAGGAAGGCAGCAGGACTGTGGGCATAAAGGCCTAACGCCGGGGCCAGGGCAGGCTTCCACGCCGGCTTCCTCCTGTCTAGAATCCCGGAGCCGCAGGATGCCCGACCCAGCACCCCGTATTCCAGAGTGACTGGCTTTTGACAGAAGCTGCTGCCAGCAGATGTGTTATAACCAAGCTCTGCGGCGGGAGGCTGGGGGCAGGGAGTGGTAGGGCCAGCAGAACACGGCTCCCACCTGCCCAGGGCCAGGTGGGGCCACGTGTGCGCATGTGAGTGGGGCACCTGGTCTGGGTGTGGCCTGGGAACCTGCATGTAACAAAGGCCATGGTTTTGGAAACACTCAGGAGTCCAGCTGCGTCTGTTCCAGGATGTGTCAGGGTTGGGCAGGGAGGGCAGTGGCTGGTCCACAGCAGGTGTGGCTGTGGGAGAGGCCTCCTGTGCCATCCTACCTCCAGCCTGGGCAGAGGCCTTCCAGGCAAGATGAAAGATGGGGCACGGATGGGAGGACATGGGGGACTCGGGGCTCATGGTGTCCCTGGTGGCTCTGGTGGGTGTTGTAGGGCTGGGCTGCTGCGGGGCAGGGGAGTCCCATCTTCCTGGCACAGGCATCTCATCTGGTCATCTGTCTGTGGCACGTGTGTGGGTGCATGAGCACATATGTCAGTGTATGCAGGTCAGTGTGTGCTTGCCAGAGCTCCCCACTGGGCAGCTTCCACACCGGGTTCTCAGTCACACCAGAGGGGTATGAGCACTGGCCTGGGAGTCCTGTCTGAGCCACGACTTGGCCTGCTTGCGGAGCTGTCCTGTCCACTCGCTGGACATTAGGTCACCTGTGAACAATGACCCCCTGAGGTTTGTATCCTCCCATGGGGTGGTCAAAAGGGGCCGGGGGCCCAGACTGGTAGGTGACTCCAGGTAGACCTGGCCTCTAGGACTGTAGTGGCAGAAGGTGGCTGGGGCAGGGGAGGTTCACTCACGGGGAGGCTGGAAGAGATGGCCTGGCAGGGAGAGAGAAGGGTAGCCAGACAGAGGGTAAGTGGGAGCAGAAGCCTGGTGGCAGGTGTGTGAGTCCCCGTGCCTGGCAGGGGTCTTGAGGAGCAGGAGAGGCAGATGGGCAGGCGGCTGAGGAGAGCTTGGGCACTGAGCTTGAGAAGAGCCTTGGGCTGGGGGTTGGTGACTCGTGGGCAGCCCGACTGGCACAGGTGGATGGGGTGCCTGGGCAGGGAGTGGTGAGTTATGGGACAGCTGTCTGGGTGGCTGGGGGTAGCAGCGATAAGCGTGGATTTCTTAGTGGGGGCTGGGCTGGCCTGAGAGATACCCCTCATCCTTTCCAGGGTGAGGGATGAGGGCTCCACCCCTTCTGATAGCACCGGGGTTGGGGCAGCATCCTGATGGGGGAGGGGCAAGTGACCCTGGCCCTGGGCTGCGGGAACAGCCCCTCCTCCACTGGTGGAGTTCCCACTTCCTGCGGAAGGAACTATGTTAGAGCTTGTGTGTATGGGGTGGGGGTGGGTGGGGGTGGGTGTGGGTGGTGGGGGGCCTGGGCGGGTCCGCTAAATCGCCTCCCCTGTCTCCCTGCACTTCCTCCTGGAGGAAATGGGGCTAACAGGATGGAGCGAGGGTCTGCTGAGCCCGGGGCTGCCACCTGGGAGGGAGAGGACCTGGGGCTGCGCAGTCGGAGCAGGCTGCAGGGGCCCTGGCCCTTCTGTGTGGGCAGGTGGGAGTGGCGGGGGTCAGTGAGGCTCCCTCCAGCGCAGCAAGGAAAGGGCCCTGGGCCCCTCTTCCCAGCCTGCCGCAGGCAGTGAGCAGACAGGCCAGAGCCCTGGGCAGCCCGTCTTTCGCTAGCCCAGCTGCAGGGTCTGGGTCTCCATGCCTCGCCGCCACCGCACCCCCAGCTCCCGCCCCCTCCCGCTGGCTCCTGCTATTACAGGGCCCTGGGGACCGCCCTCCCCCCTTCCCCCCCTAGTTGGGCCCCACAGCCCAGGCCAGCGTGGGAGGGGCCCTCCTGCCCTCTGCCCTGGCCCAGGGTGCCCGACGCGGCCCTGGGACCCTGCGGCCCCGGTCCCTACTCCAGGCCCCCGCCAGAGCCTTCCGGGATCCTTGGGGGGACTGCTTAGCCCCACGCCCCTGCCTCCCGCATGATTCTGGGTGGGACCTTTTGACGTACCGTATACGGAGGGCAGGAGGGCAGGGGTCCAGGGGCGGGGTGGGGAGAGGGGTGGGAGGCAGGGGGCGGGGTGGGGGTAGGGGTAGGGGCAGGGGGCGGGGCAGGGGGCAGGGGGCGGGGCTGGGGGTGGAGAGCAGGGGGCGGGGTGGGAGAGAGGTAGAGGGCGGAGGATTAGAGGGTTGGGGAGGGTGGGGGTGTGGGGAGGGAGTGGAAGTCGAGGAGAGGGGGAAGCGAGTAGAGTGGGACGGGCAGGGCGGAGAGGGCCTGCGCAGGCGGGGATAAAGCCCGTGGCAGGGTGCGTTGGACTCGGAGCGTGGAGGACAGCCTGCTGGGTGAGTGTCTGCACCGGCCTTGGCGGGCTGTGAGGGGACAGACTCCAGGGAGAGGGGCCCGAGGGTGGCGGTGGGGGGGGGGTCTGCCTTCTGCGCACGCACACCGCTGGGCCTGAGCGTGCAGTCAGTCGGGTGGGCGAGGGCGCCGCCCTGGTGGTGGAAGCGCCTCCCCCAGAGCCCCCCCGAACTGCGCTGGGACCCCGCTCTCCTTGGGCTCTTTGCCCCAGACACCACGTGGTGATGTCCTGGCCTTGGTGCGCCTGTCTGCGTGGAGGCCAGCCCTGTGAGCTGGGTCCCGAGGTCGCTGACCTCTGGCCTCGACTCCCGGCTGCACCATCTGGAGGCAGGGGCGGCGGTCCAGCGGGTGGGCGTCAGCCTGGTTTTTGTGCGGAGGAGAAACCTCCCGATTCCCTCTGCTCGTGGCCAGTCTTATTGGCGGAGGGTCATCAAGCAGTGGCCGCATGGTTTGCCCCTTATCATCACTCTATCACTAAAGGAGGTGCTGTGAGCTGTCACTCCAGGACAGCGGGGTGGACCAGGGCTGTCTGGGTCACCCAGTCACACAGGTGCCCTTGGAGGTGCAGTGGGACCAGAACTGGCCTGGCCATGCGGCCCTGTGGTTGGCATGGCCGTTAGAGCAGACGCCACTCTGGCTTGTGCTGAGTGTGGACTTACTTCACCTCCTCATCCTCACAGCAGCTGGGGAGGCTGCTGAACCCCATTGTGCAGGGCCAGTCAGCTGGAGGTTCAGAGCTGCAAAAGCTCCCCAGCTAATAAACAGGAGCCTGAGGACCTGACCCCGACAATCATCAGACTCCGTCAAAAATCAGGTTCCCAGTCTTTGGCAGATGTCACGATCATTGTTAACAAATGGCAGCTTAGGTGGCCCTCTGCTCCTATTTTTAATAATCCCTGTGAGGTCTGAAGTTTCAGCGGCTTTCTGGGTCGGTTGGCCAGTCCCTGGCTGAGTTGAGGATCTGCAGGCTGCTCCCGCGTCCTCAGCCTCCCGTGGGCTCTGAACAGATGAGGCTTTCATGATTTGCTGGGGTGGAAGACAAGGAGTCCTGGGCTTAGCGCTGGGGTTCCCGGCGGTTCTGCTCTGCCCGGTCCGGTGAGCCTCTGTGTAAAGTGGGACTCATAAGGCTTGAGTCTCTGGTGGTGGTGACATCGCGCTTGGGGGTGGGGGTGATGGAACATTGGGCATGAAAGGGCTCCGAGCTGCCAGCAGGGACAGACTTGGTGTGTGCTGTGCTTGTGGGGCTCAGTGGAGAGTCTGCTGCATTCCCCACCTTGGTAGCCCATGCCACCCTCAGGGAGGATCCCACCCTGCCTGAAGGCCCCCTCCTCAGAGAGGCCTCCGTGATTGCTCTCCCCCAGCCATCACGGGAGGGATGGGAATCAGCAGTACTGTGGGTCTCATGCCGCTTCCCATTGCTGCCATCCTTTGTCTGGTTGGTGTCTCCCCCCACTGACCGCCACCCACCCAGTGACTCCTGAGGGGGGGTTGTGGGGTTTGCTCACCCCCGACCCCCACCCAGTACCCACCATGGGGCCTGGAGCCCAGATGGTGTTTGGCAGGTACATGTACGAATGGAAATGTGGTGAGGGAGACCCAGGCAGTGAGAGCACCTGCAGGCTTCCTGGAGGAGGGACTCTGGTCTGCTCTTGAGCATGAGGAGGTGTGTCCAGGGACATTCTGGGCAGAGAGAAGAGGGTATGTGGAGGTGTGACTCTAACCCCTCCCCCTCCCCCTCCCCACCTGTGAGGGAAGCAAGGGCAGGGACCAGTGGGCCAGGCTGAAAAGCCAGAGCTTGGTTTTGTAGGCCATAGGGAGCCATGCAAGGTATGTGAGCAGCAGCAGGGTGGGGACCACCCTTCTGTCTCCGGTCCTGTGCCAGGCCTTGCTATAGGGGGTGGCTTGCTGGGTGGGTGGGTAGATGCCATGGGTTCTTGACCCCAAGTGTAGTCTGGGCTGGAGGTGGGCCACACACTTAACCAAACCTGAATTGAGCTGCCCTCAGAGGCAGGGACGCACGCACCTCCTGTGAAACCTGCCCTGGTGGGGAGGCTGGGCTGGCTGACTGCGTAGCGGTGGGAGATGGGAGGGGTGGCAGACTAGAGACCCCAACCAGGTGGGGAGACTGGTGGGCCCCCGGGTGCGTGAGATGCCTTTCCCTCGATAGCGGGAATGGGGCTGGCCGGCGGTAGCCCTCAAGAGCAGATCTGTGCTCTCCCATGGTTCTCTGGTTGGGGTCCTGAGCTGCCTGGAAGTGTCAGGGATATGGACAAGGAGAAGGCATCATGACATGGGTGAGAGGTCCTGAGACCTGGGCCCCAGGGAGGCGGGGGGCAGGGAGGCGGCAGCCAGGGGCTCACTGTGGCCTCGGAGGATGCTCAGGCCTGGGTGGCTCATTCCTTGCTAGACTCAGATCAGGACCAGAGGAGAAGGGGTGGCATCCTGGGATTTGGGGATACAGGGGCCACAGAGGCAGCACCAGGCACTGAGCACTTTTTGTGACCTGATTCCTTTATTTCTAGTCACTCTGTAAGGGAGTGATGGTTGCTGTCCCTCTTTACAGAGGAGGAATCCGGGACATGGGGAGTGGGTAGTGAAGATTCCCTGAGAGGTGGTGTCTGAGCAGAGCATGAGCCATGCCAGGAGGTGGGGAGGGAGCTTGTGGGGATGGGCTGGGAGGTGAGGTGGGTGCAGCCCTGTGGAGGCCTTGGCTGGGTCGATGGCTGGGGACAATAGGGCGATTGGAGGCCTGACAGCCCTGGGACCTGACCTGCCGGCCTTGGCAGTATCTCTGCTGTGAGCCAGGCAGCCTTTCCCTGTTTGTGACAGCCTGGGAAACTGAGGCACAGGTTGGCATGGCATCTCTTTGAAGAACCAAACAGTTGTTTGGCTCCAGGAAGGAAGTGACCCCCGACTCGGTAGAGATGCTGGCATGTGGGCATCCCAAACCCCTCCCTGGAAACCCATGATTGTCATTACCTGGCCCACCTACCCGGGGAGTCTGGGAGGGGACTTGGCAGGACAAGGGGTGGAGGGGTGGCTGGGAAGGCCCACCAAGGAGGGCAGGAGAAGGTGGGCAGGCTGCGTGCTGTTTTTGTCCATTTCTTTCCCGAATCTCCCGTGCTTAGCCCAGCACCTGAGCCTTGAAGGTGCTCGGTACATATTTGCCAATTGCGTGAATGAATGAACGGGCAGATGTATGCCTGGTCCCCATTCCTCATTGGTGGGAGTCCTGTGGTCCAGGGTGGGAGTAGGGAGGCTCAGAGGCACTGCTGAGTCTCAGGAGGGTGCAGGGCAGTGCGGAGGGTGGGGTGCCCTGCGGGAATGGGGAGGGGGTGGCGGGCTTTGTGCTGGGCAGGCAGGCCTCAAGTGCCAGAGGCATCATGGCTGGCAGTGGCTGCTGGGATTCTTTCCAAGCCACTGACACCCCCATCCCTTCCCCCAGGAAGGGCAGGTGGGGAGCTGGGATGCTGGGGGAGCAACAAGGGTGGGGTGGGGGGAGCTAGGAGGGGATCTGGCTGTGTTTCATGCCCTAACTGCTCTGTTGCCAGGAGAGCTTCGAAGGTGGCAGAAGGGGCACCTGGAGGGTTTGCATGGCCGCATTTGGGAGTCGCACTTCCCCTCACCATGCCTCAGTTTCCTCATCTGAGCTGTTGCCAGAGGTCCTGTCTTCCAGCTGTCAGTGCCCACTGTCCCCTCATCCCCTCCAGACCCCAGTGAGGCAGGGCGTGTCATACGTTTTACAGGTGCAGAAGCAGGGCTCAAGGGCAGAAGCAGTCACGGGTAGCACTGGGCTTGACCCTAGGCCCTGTGAGTCCAGAGCGCAGTCCTGACCGCCGTGGTGTGTGCCGCCCTGTGAGTGGGTCACAGACCCTCCCTGTGACTGTCCCCTCCTCCACTTCTCCCCCGCTGCTTGTCCTCCCTTGCTCCTTTCCTCTGGCATCCCTGGTCCCATGAGGGGACGGTCCGGTCCCATGAGAGGACGGTCCAGGCCCACAAGGGTGAGGCTGGCTGAGCTCGAGTCCAGGTGGGGAGGGCTGGGGCTTGGCGCTGGGCTGTGGGGGAATGTGAGCAGCAGGTCACATTCCCCCACAGTCCAAGTCCTGGGATGGAGTTGGGCACAACAGCAGACCACAGGGTGGTATTAAGACCTCCTGAGGTCAAGTTTCTATCCATCACCTGAGTGGTTCTCTGGTGCCACTGGAGGTTGGGAGGCTCTGGGTGGGCCTGGGAGGGCCTGAGTGGCCACAGGTTTGGGGGGCTCCTGGTGCCTGGGGGGCATCACCTGCTGCCTGCCCGATGCTGGGTGCCGGTGGCCCAGTGGCAGCCTGAGAGGGGCCCCGTGGCCTCGCCCATGCTCTCGCTGGGTGCCTCCCCATGCCCCGTCTGCCTGTGGAAGCTGTGGTGGAGCTGTGGCAACCTGGGCACTGCTGGTGGTGGGCAGCACTTGAGCAGCTTCAGGAGGAGCAGGGCAGGCCTCCCGGGTTGGCAAGTCGGCGCCATGCCTCAGAAGGCACTGTTAAAGCCATGTATGGCCCGGAGCGCAATGGCTGAGCGCAGGGGCGTGTCCGTGCAGCCCACTGGTCTGTAGATACCCAGTGGGTAGAACCTGAGCCAGTGCCCAACAGCTCTGCTTCCAGGCCGCAGCCAGGCACCCCTTGACTGGCTGGGAGCTGGCACCACCTCGGAAGGTGGCTTTTCTTTCTGGCAGCATCTCTATTTGTAAAGGCAGCCATGGGCCCCAGAGGGCTACTAGCACTGGCTCAGGGTCACGCAGGGAGTCGGGGTAGGGGGTCAAGCCTGGTGTGAGACTCCAGGCATCAGGAGCGTGCCTGCTTCCCCTCTGGCCAGTTCCTCCAGGAAGCCTTCCCTGACCTCTCGCCCTCTGGATCGCCTGCCACCCTGGGCTGCTGCTGCTCAGGGGCTTTCCTCCTGCTGGTCCTCATTCCTGCAGTGAGTGCTCAGGAAGCACCAGAGAAGGGGCTGAGACCGATAGCTTGGGAGGCTGCCTGGAGGGGAAGGGCATAAGGGATGCTAAGGAGTAGTGAGCTCCCTTTCACCAGAGGGGTGCAAGCTGGGGCTTAGGTGTGGCGTAGGTGACCTCTGAGGTTCCTTTAGACCTCGGGTCGAGATCCCGTGATGGGCTCTGCCTGTTTCCCAGATCTGGACCTCTGCCCAGAACATTGGGTCATTTGTTCTTCCACAAACAAGTGGGAGCCCTCTTGGTGCCAGGGCCTGTGCGGGAGGTGGGTGAAACTGACGACCTCTCGGTCCTCCTGCAGTCGGGATGCCTTCCCTGGGGCCTGGGACGTTCTGCTCTAAAGGACACATGGCAAGGGGAGAGGGGATAGGATGGGGTGGGGGACTGGGCAGTGGGGCCGGGAGGACTCTGGGAAGGTGTCCTAGCACATCAGGCATGGGCTTGGCCTGCTTGGGTCTCCCCTCCTGGCCCCCCTACCAATGGGCAGACTTGGGCTCGCTCTGGTAGGATTCCAGGAATGGCTCCTGCCTGGATATAAATAGACTTCTCCGAAAGGTCTGGGGCTGTGCCAGCTGCAGCAGGTGCCCCCCAGGCCCGGCCAGAGGGCCCCAGGCAAGGGGGTGGAGCCTGGGTGGGGGTGCCGAGGACGCCGGGGTCCACCTTTGTAGCCCCAGAGGCATGATGGGCTCTGTCTGCTTGTAGCACCACAGAGCTTGATGGGAACTTTCACTCAGATCCCTTTCATGGGTAAGAAAACAGGCTGGGGTGGCAGGAGCAGTTTACCCCAGAGGTCCTCTCCCCCAAAGGGCTACAGTTGGGATAAGTAGCGTCCCTGGAGATCAGCAAGACAGCTCCAGCTGTGGTTCCTCGGCCTCCTGGCTGTGTGATGCAAGCGGGTTGCTCAGCTTCTCTGAGCCGTCATGGTTTGTCACTGCAATGTGGCGGGTGTTAGTGCCTTGCTCGAATGCAGCGTCTAGCCTGGTGTCCTTAGAAAGTGGTTGAGGTTGAGATTGGTGGGGCAGAGGCCCTGAAGCCGACCCATTCCTGCCTTGGACCTTTGGGGAAACGCTGCTGGAAGTGGTGAGCTGAGAGCACTGGGTGGAGTCAGAGCCTCGCGTCTTCCTGTGGTGCTGGGTCAATCTACACGGGTGGGTGTCCTTGCCAGGGAGCTTATGCCCTCAGGGGCCCATGAGCTGGCAGGCAGGGCTGCATGGCTTGGTGTGCCCATGGGTGGGGGCTCCTGTGGGGCCCTTCAGACAGGGCACAGCCCTCCTGTCCTCGTCTCCCCTGCCTGCTTGCCCACCTGGGGGTGGGAGGAGGTGAGAGTTACAGGCACAGCTGGGCCAGGCTGCTGGTGATGCTGTCTAGAAGTGTGGGTGGGCAGAGCCTGGTGGGGGCATGCTCTCAGCAGGGCCCCTTGATGACCTCAGATTGCAGGGATCGGGTTGAGATTTGCAGGCAAGGCCAGGCCTCCAGGGACCCCGTGCTGGGGATGCCACGCATACTGCTCCACTCTGCTCTGAGGGCCCTGGGTGGCCAGGGCAGGCACAGAGTGGACCAAGATGCCGGCTGCACCCTTGGGGCTCATAGTCTGAGGAACACGTGAGTTCCTGGGCACAGTGCTCCCAGGAGGCAGAGCCAGGAGTCCCAGGGAGGTGTTTGCTTGAGAGTGTCTGGGAGGGCTTCCTGGAAGAGGGGGCATCAGTGCATAGCCTCGGAGTTTGTGGAGATAGCTCCCTGGCCAAGTCCTGCCTGCCGGTGTGACCTGAGTATGCTCCTTGTTTCAGTGCCTCAGTGTCCTCACCAGTATGCTAGAGGAGACCAGCATAGCCAGCCACAGCGGGGTCATGAGGATTGAGGGGACAGTGTCTGGCACACGGTGGGTGCTGAGTAACTACGTGGAGGAGTGGCTGGGTGGTGGCTGGTGAGCTGGGCAGAGGTCTGAACAGGGGGGACTTGGGCGCCCCACTCCTCTGGGTGCAGGCCAGCACCTGCACCAGGGACCGCATTTCCATTATCTAAAGCTGGGCGCGCTCCCTCCAGGCTCCCCACCAGGAGCTCGGCCCAGCGGCCCCTTCAGCCCACAGTCCAGTGCAGCCCCAGGAGGGGGCCTGGGGGAGCCCCGAGGTTCTAGGGAGTGCGGGCACCGGGAGAGGCCCAGCGGGAGGAAGGAAGGGTCCCGGGCCCTTGCTGCGCCCCACGCTTCCCCTTCCTGGCCGGGCTTCCTCTTCCTTGCGCTCGCCCTGCGCGGCCCCTTTGTTTCCCAGGCGGGGCGCGGCTATATTTAGGCAGCAGGTGTGGGAGCCCCTGGCAGCCAGGTCGCCCGCCGGTCACGCCCCCCACGTGATGCCCAGGCGCTATAAATAGCCACAGGCGGCAGTGGTAGCAGCGCCTGGAGCCGGCTCCGCTGTGGAGGGGCGGCGCCCTGACCCGGGCCCAGCGCCACGGGCACCCCTCAGCCAGGGGTACAGGGAAGCGGCGGGATGCCTGCAGCGCGGGTGAGCCTGGTGGGTGGGGACGCTGCCTTCCGGGCCCCCAGCCCCGCCAGGGAGGAGGTGGTGCCCCCCAGAGGGCTGGGCGGGAGCCCTGCTGGTGCCCAGGGAGGGGGCTGTGCCCCTTACCAGGACGCCACCCTCGACCAGTCCCCCGGAACTCCCCAGAACACCCACCTCAACCCTGCCTACGGTGCAGTCTTGCTTCTCCTGGGACCCACTGAGCCCTGGGCCTCCAGTCTCTTCCCCAGCATCACAGGGGGGCCCTCTCTGAAGGGCGGTGGATTCACACTGGATTCAGACTTCTTAACTGGCTGTGCCATCGGGAAGGAGGGTGGTAGCCGCCCTGAACCTCGGTTTCCTCTTCTGTACAGGGCTCCGCGTTGCTCTTGCCTCCTAGCCTTGAGCCAGAGAGAACTCACTTAACTGGACGCCTGGTCTGGTCTGGGCCCAGAGAATTGTCCTCCCCTCTCCCTGGCCTCTTTTCCTCATCTGGCAAACAGGGACAGGGATGGACCCTCTCTTAAAGGGTCTTGAGAAGATACTGGTTCTGAAAGTAGCTGAAGGCTCTGGGCCTGCTGGTTCGAAGAGGCTGAGCCAGATCTTGGGAAGGGGGCTGGAGGGCTTGGTGGCAGGAGGGAAGGAGGGGCCGAGGCTGTCTGCGGGTCCTGTGCCGTGGGCCTTGGGCTGGGCAGGGGTGGTAGTGACTCATAACACATGGAGGCCGGGGCAGCCTGTCCCCATTTTGCTGAGTGCCCATCCCTGGGGATCCTTAACGCTTGCTCTCTGGGCCCTCCCCAGTGACCTCGGGGGGGCATGTGGTTTAGGGAAGGGTGTCCTCCCTGGGGAGCAGCCGCTGGGCAGGGCAGAGCCCCGCAGTGGTGCTGGGGGCTCACTGCTTTACTCTCATCTGGGGCAGGGGTGGGGGTCCCAGGCTGCAGAGCCAAGTGGGGTGTGTGGCAAGACCCCAGCCCAGTCCAACCTCTACCTGGACCCCTGACACCGTTCTAGCCTGGGCTGTGACCCCTACAGACGCGTGGCATCCTCAGGCCTCAGGTGGGCAGTCGTGTGGGGTAGTTCAGAGCCGTCTCCCTGCCCAGCAACCTGGGGACTGGTTCATGGCCACCGGGCAGCGGGGACACCGGGCAGCAAGGCCACCGGGCAGCAAGGCCACCGGGCAGCGGGGCCACCGGGCAGCGGGGCCAGGCCATGTGCTGTTGCCTGTGGGGTCTGCTGGGGTCCCTGGCAGCTGTGGGCATGAGAGCTGGGTCAGCCCCTCAGGGAGAGGCCCCCAGTACTGTGGCTTCTCGGGCACTTTTCCTCCTCTCTTTCCATAAACACGAGCTCGCCCCGGCATGCACGCACACAGGGACGTCCTGCTGCCCCAGGAGGGACCCAGGTGTTTGTGTGCTGTTAGCACTCGGTGGCTTCCCTCACCTGCACTCGGAGCCTGTGCTCACTCCAGCTGGGCTGGGTGGGGGCTGGTGGGACTAGGGACGGGCTCCTCGTCTCCACCTTTACCTCCTTCTGGGGGTCCCATGCCACCGCCTATTTTAACCTTCCCTGAACCAGGCAACGGAAGAACATGAGATGTGGCTCCTGCTCTGAGCCCGCAGCACTGGCTGCCACGCAGAGTGTGGAGGGCAGGCAAGGCGGAGCCCACTGTCCCCCCCGGCCGCCCTCCGAGTCCTGGGGCCCAGCCCTTGTGCCCTCCCTGCACCTCTGGGCTGAGGCTCCAGTGACCCGGCCTGCCTGGTGGGCAGCTGGGAAGGGGTGCTGGGCAGGGGCACAGGTGAGAGGGGTGGGCTGGGGGATGGAGGGCTCTGCTGGGTGAGGGGCCCTGAAGTGCCTTTCCTTGAGTGGCAGGCAGTAGTGACAGGGCTGGGCTTGGGTTGAGTCCGGGGGGCTGGAGGGTCTGCTAACAGCTGGGTCACCGCCGGAGGGATCTTGGGGGCACTTGTGTGGCCCATCATTGTGCTAATGGAGTGACAAAGAGGCCAGCGCCTCCAACGAGGTCTCCGAGCCCTTCCGTAGAGAGGGGAGGGGGCTGCGTGCTCCTGGGACTCCCTTGCCCTGGAGCTCTGGGACCATGAGACCCAGAGAGGGAGAGAGGCAGGTGTGGAGTTGCTGTAAGCCGCCTGCGGCGCCCCTGCAGCCTCCCTCTTAGGGCTCTTTGTGGTGTGAGCCCACTCCTGGCTACCTGTGCTGTCACCACCCTGGCATGTGTGCCTGACGGCTGGCCTGTTGGTGTGGTCTGTCCCCACCTCCCTGAGCTCCTGGAAGGGAGGGCAGGCCTGTTTATCCCCTGAGCCTGGCTGAGCCCTGTGTGAGTGGTGGAGACAAAGGGGCTGGGGGACACTGGCGGGCAGGGGGCTGCTCACAGGCAGGAGACTTTCTGCAGAAAGCAAGAGGTGATTAGGGTGGCCCTTGGCCACGTGTGGGATCAGGCTCCTTACCTCCTTGTGCTGGCAGCACTGACTGAGTGCCTGGGCCCCATTCCCTGAGGATGGGCCACCCAGAGAGACCTGGGCTCAGATGTTTGCAGTGGCCAAGAATCAGAAGAGGAGAGGGCAGCAGTCCTGCGTGGGGTTTCCGCAGATCACCGTGGGTGGGCGGGGGCCAGGCTCAGGCTTCTTAGGGGAGCTTGGCCTCTGTCGCCATAGAGGGACCCGTCCTCTGTGTGCTCGGGTTCAGCATGTCCTGGGGGTGTGTGTGTGTCTGAAATCCCTGTCCCCTGTGTCCTCCGTCATGCCTGGCTGGCTTTGTGGTAGCTGCCCTATCGCCTCCAGGCCCGGGTCAGTCCTGGTAGGAGCCGTTCTTCCTTGTGCTCCCATGTAGGGAAACTGAGGCCCAAGAGGGTCACTCAGCATGGTCGGGGGAGGCCCCAGGAGAAGTGTCGCCTGTGACTGTGGGCTTAGGGCAGGCTTGAACCCCTCATGGGAGGGTGGGGCCCCTTGTGACCCCTTTCTGTTAATTTTCTTCATCTCTGCCCCCAGATGCTGTGTGCTGTGGACCCGCCTGGGATTCATGGAGTGGGCTGCGGGGTCCAGCCCTGAGCACTGCTGCACCTGAGGTCCCCGAGCCTGCTGCTGAGGGCCCGCGCACTGCTGGCTGTCACCATTGCCCTCGACTGCCAATGGCCTCTGCTATCCAGCCTGGGGCCAGCTCTACTGCCTGAGCCCCCTGCCCCCCTCCAGGACTCACCATACCCCGATGGGGTAACGTGACAGAGGCCCCACACATCAGAAGCCACTGTCCCCACGGCCGCTGCCCGTGACCCCTGGCCCAAGGGTGCTGGAGTTGGTTCAGTTCAAGTTCATTCTTCGTCTGGCCATTGGGGGCTTGGGGCCCACCTCTGAGTGAAGGAGGCTGTCTGCCCATCCACCAATGTGGAAAGGGCGCCCCCAGCGTGGGGTCCAGCTCTGGACACTGCTTGGCGGCTGGATTTACTTTGGGTTTTTAAGTTTTCTTTGCTGAGCTTTTTTGGTGGTTCTTTTAATTTTTTGCCCCTTTATGACTATCCAGCTCTGAGAGACAGGAGTTTGGAGTTGCCCACAGTACTTTGGGGGGGCTGTTTTGTTCCTTTGCTTTTTTAAGAGTTGGATTTTCTTTTTTAATTATCCAAACTCTGGGCAGCTTCCTCCCCCACGCCCAAGTTATTTGCACAATATTTGTGTGGGGTGTGGGGGTGGGTTTTTAAAAAGATCTCTTTCTCTTGGACAAGCACAGGGATCTCGTTCTCCTCATTTTTGGGGGGTGTGTGGGGACTTCTCAGGTCTGTGTGCCCAGCCTTCTCTGCAGCCCATTTCTGCCCTGCACGGCCGGCGTCGGGAGGCACCATGGCTCGGATGAACCGCCCGGCCCCAGTGGAGGTGAGCTACAAACACATGCGCTTCCTCATCACCCACAACCCCACCAACGCCACCCTCAGCACCTTCATTGAGGTGAGTGCAGATCGAGGCGGGGTGGGCAGGTGGCCATGGCCAGCCAAGGTAGCAGGGAAGCCTGGCTGAGCTGCACTCAGGCCTCCCAAGAGGGGTCCACTGGCCTGGCTGACTAGACAGGGCTCATGGCCTTGGAGCAAGGCTCAGTCCCCCGTTACAGGGTCCTGGAGGAGGGACATGGGGACGCCCTGGGACCTCGGGGGTGAGGGTGTTGGGGGAACAACTGGGTACCCTAGGGGGCTGGCGTGTGATGGGAGGGACTCCACGCCACGTGGATAGAGGCAGGTGGTGAAGCTGGGGGTGCACGGGCCAGGCTCTGCGCATTCGGCTGTGGCCTGCACTGGGGCCCTCCTGAGCCCTTTGCTGTCCTTTTGGCCTCTGTGCCTAGGCTGAGCGGGCAGGAGGTGCCCTGGTGTGAGAAGTGGCTGCTTATGGGGAAGCAGGTGGATGGGGACAGGTGGGCAGGTTGGCTCCATGGCCGGCCAGGCCTCCAGGCGTTGCCCTGCTCTGCATTGCTGGGCTCTGGGTGAGGCCTCAGGCTAGACCAGGCTGGGCTGGGGGCTTCAGGGCCTGGATATCTGTGTGAGGAGGGACTGGGCAAGCGTCAGTGCTGACCGCAGGAGGGAGGGACCACTGTGCCCTGGAGAGATAGCAGGCAGAGATGTCTGCCACGGGCCCCCTGGCACATGGGAACAGATGTGTTTGTGGGAGCCGTGTTGGGAGTAGAGACTGCAGCGATCTGCCTGGCCTCCTGGAAGAGCCTGGCCCCTCCAGAGTGCCCTGCTGCCTGCAGGCCTGGGCCCATTTGCAGAGTCTGCGGTGGTGTGCAGGCCGTTGACAGAGCCTCTGACTGTGCCAGGCTGAGTCACAGGCTGTAGCTGTGTGCAGGGTCGTTTGTGGCTGAGTCCTCTACCACATGAGATAAGCCTTCATGGCCTTGTCGTAATGAAACAGGGATTTGGGCGTGAGAGGGCATTGAGAACTGTGGAGCAGGAGGCATTAGGCACCCTGCCATTAGGGAGCCTGGACCCTGGACACTGAGCCAGGTACCCTACAGAAGATGGCTATCACCCGCACAGCTGAGACCCCTGAGGGAACAGCAGAACCTACAGAAAGATTGGTGAGAGCAGCATGATGAGCAGCCAGGGTCAGGCCTCAGAATGTGACTGGGATCAGGGTTAAGCCTGTCACCAAGGTCAGGTCTCAGTGTGTGACCAAGGTTGGGACTCAGTGTGTGTTCAGGACCAGGGCTCGGTATGTGACCAAGGTTGGGGCTCGGTATGTGACCAGGACCAGGGCCCAGTGTGTGACCAGGACCAGGGCCCAGTGTGTGACCAGGACCAGGGCCCAGTGTGTGACCAGGACCGGGGCCCAGTGTGTGACCAGGACCGGGGCTCGGTGTGTGACCAGGACCGGGGCTCAGTGTGTGACCAGGAACGGGGCTCAGTGTGTGACCATGGGCGGGGC
>CAUYLG010031326.1:0-27913 GCA_963573385.1 Cacajao melanocephalus | reverse complement strand
ATATATACATTATATAATTATATATACATATATAATTATATATATACACATATATAATTATATACATATAATTATACATATATACATATAATTTTATATATATACATATATATACATAATTATGTATATATAATTACATGTAATTATGTATGTATATAATTACATGTAATTATATATGTATGTGTATAATTACATGTAATTATGTATATATAATTACATATAATTATATGTGTATATATATATGTTTATATACAGGTTATAGTATGAAGTGAAAAATAGTAATGAATAAGTGTATGAGCCTTGAGCCTTTATTCATGGGTGGATTTGAAGACATTATAAAATGCATAGGTATCATGAATACAATAAAACTGTGCCTTTTAAAAAGCAACTATAGTCACACTTCAATTTCTACCTTCGGAATTCACAATAAAGACTCCTGAAATTATTAAGCATGCAGAGAAAACTACCTAATTGCCTGACAAGAAATACATTTTCATGTTCAGTTTGTCAAAGATGAGTTAATATCAGTAAAGCCTAACATCTTGACCAGGACATTTTTGGATGTCAATGGTTACATAAAAATTTTAAGAGTAATCTTTTCTAGGATGACATTTCTGGAAACTAAAATTTATTAAGAAGGAAAATCCAAACATATTATCATGGAAATCTTAAAACTCTTGTGTTTCCCATCATGTGTTCCATCAGAAAACTGGTGATTTCTTAGGAATTTAATAGCATAGCTGATGTTAGGTCATTAATGAGGGCATATTTAAAATGTAAGCCTGATTATGTGATTTTAAGTATATTTTTTCTCCTCTATATCAAAGTTGTAAAATGCAAATCTATCAATTACCTGCTTAAGAATCTCTAGTAGCTTCCTTTTGCCTAGCATATAAAATTTGAACTGAATCTTTTATTCAATAACTGACATCAATTTTTTCTTCCTTCTTCATTCTTCTTAATACTTTTTTAGCTCAAGTGAGACTATTTCCAAGTCTGGATTTTTTTTTAGCTCTACCTTTGTATTGTCATCCATATTGTCTGTGTGTGTGAACATCTTTATTTTCTCATCTATGGAATCCTATTTATCTTAAAGTTCTAATTCACAGCCCTACTCTAGGAGGCCCTCCATGATTGATACTAACTGTGGCTGTTTTTTTGTTCTTTGTTCAGTTGGTTTTTATTACTCTGGGCCTCCTATTCTAGCTCTTTTATTAATACTTCAGAGTACAGTTTGTAAGAACTATGGCAACTTTACTAATATTTAGTTTTCATCATGGACTTATGGCAAGTGAGTGACAAACTTGTCTCTTTTGACAATAGGCATGATTTCTTCTACCTAATGAATTTCAATGCTATAGTATTCTATTTAAAATTACTAAAACCCTCATTTGTCTCCGAAGACTTTGGCCCCACAAATCTGCCTCATGTGCTCAGTTTGTCTGTTTTGTAGTGTCTGCACTCCTCAGGAGTCTAGATATTTTGGACTGTGAAAACTTTCTCCCCTAGGGATTTTGATGACACCATTGTATGGTGAAATAGGCCAGATCATGGTTGGTTTCCCTTCTGGTAAGTTCTGGATATGATGACACATACATTTATTAAATTAATTTTTAAATTAAAAATACATAAACATTTTAAAAATCTCAACTGTTATATGGTGAAATGCAATCCTTCCTTCCTCTTCTTCCTCCAGCCTCGTAGTTTCCCTGTCTACAAGCAGTTGCAGTTATCTCTTTGTGTGCCTCCTTCCAGGGAAATTCACTGCATATACAAGAGAGGGAGAGAAAGTTATGCATTTTAATTGTTCACTTAATATATTTTGGAGATTATTTCCTATCACTCATATTTTTAAGGACAAATAGCATTCCATTTCTCAGCGTTAATTTTTTTAACCAGTCGTATGCTGATGGACATTTATGGTGTTATCAATTTTTCATTCTTATAAGCAGTACATATACAATTTTGAAAACATAGATGATACCTTTTGAATATACTACTAAAAATAAAGTTTCTCAGTCAAAGGGAAGTACATTTTAAATTTAGATGAATTTGGCCAAATTTCCCTTCAATGAAGTTGCATCAATTTCCATTCCCACCAACAATATGTGACAGCTGTATCTGGTAAACATATGTATTTCCCTGGAACTTTGATTTATTTGAAAGACTAGAAATATATTTACAGTACTGTTACCAATACCTTCTTCACCTTCTATTTTTCTGTAATTCCTCCTGCCAAAATTTAACAGAACATTGTCATTTTATGACTCATCATCCTTTTATGTCCATGTTGTAAAAATGTCTGACTTTGGTTTTATGTTTTTGGGGATGGCATAGAATTTTCCACCAGAACCCTGGCGGTGTAGGTCAGGATGTTAAAAATTCTTCTAATAAATAGTGTTCAGGAAATACTTCATTAGAGTCATTCTCTGGCATAGGGAGTCCTGGGTGATGGCTCTTGTGACAAGTCCCTGTACCTATGGTAAGTTGGAAATTTAACCACAACCTTAAGGCATGCAATGATTGTCTTTCTTTTAGGTGTTTAATTCATAAAATGTATTAAAGATAAATGGTACCAGTAATATTTTAACAATGTTGGGGTATCATTTGTTTCCATAGTCACCTGGGTTTCTGTTAGCTTAACATTTTAGATGTGTAGCTTCAAATCTGGATTCTTCTTCAACTAGGTCAAGAGTAACACATTTTTCCGCCCACTGGGCAGGCAAACCAAGTTGTAAATGTCACTTATGAAGAGGATCCTCAAATGGTGCAACACTCCATTAGGTTAGATTAAATTCAGAGCAATAAAATATTTCGGAGTATGTTCTCAGAGAAACCCCCATCTTCGTTTTGCTTATTTGAGATCATCTTTACCAGTTAAGAGGGCACACTTCAAACAATACAAACACTCTTTATAAATTCCTTATTTCCTAAATCCCTTCCTAGTTGCAGTTTTGGCAAGCTGTTTTTGTAATTCCATGTACTTTAGATATGCTTCTCTCAGCCTCGATTTGGCTTTTAGGCTAATGGGTTTTTCTAATCACAGTAAGCGGGTCAAAAATTAGGATAGGCTTCCCATGAGAGAGTAAGTAAAATAATTAAAAGTAGTGAGAGTTGATTAAAGTGATATGAGGAGTAAATGGATTCTCATTTACAGGATCTTCTGAAATCTGAGTTAAAGGACTGACTCATTGGCTAATCCCAGCACAATTAGCTACTCATGGAGACCAACAGTTTTTTACTATTAAAAAATAGTGAAATTTTTAAAGATTGGTTAAGGAAGAGTAACGTGTTATTAGGGAAGGCAAGGAAAACTTAGATCTAATTTAGATTTCTGTGAAAACAGTGGGTACCAACAGGAGAACATGAAAAAGAGAAGTATTGGGAAAATACCAAAAGGTCTAGTTAGAAACAAGTATTTCTGTGATAGGAGATAAGACTGAAGATCAAAGGGAAATTATAACTGCATGTATCTTGGTTTTATTCATTCATTTGCTCATTCAGCCTGTTCACCAACTCCAACATAGCTCTCGATTGTATCCCATGTGACATATTCATTGACCGACCATGTGTTTTGGACACATTAGCAGCTAGAGATCCAAAAACAACAGTTAGATGGAACATCATAGGAAATAGTGTCATCAGTGATATAAAAAATGGTATTAAACCTTCCCCAAACGATGGATTAAAGAGAGAATAAATTAAAGGCATAGATATAACCATCTGCTCACCAGGGTTTCACAAGGCTTCTGTACCTTAGGCCATTTCTTTTGGGATTTCCACTTGCAAAAAATATAGGGATCATTCACATTCAATCAATATTTACTGAGTGTCTAATATGTTCCAGATATTATACTAAGATGCCAAGGGTACAGTAGAGGGACAAAAGGTTCCTGCATTTGTGCAGCTTATATTTTATTGATACAGTTAATGAGGATCATAAAAATTTTAAACACTGGAGCAGTAAAGTGAGATTAGGAATCCCTGTGTCTGAGTGCCTTTAAAGATTGAGAGACTATCATTTACTTGAGAAGAATTATGTATTATTGTGGTTGTATATGTAAAGGCAAATGACTAAAGAAAATGCTTCTTCAAAAACCTCTTTCAATTCTCTAAAGTTATTTTCATTATCTAAATATTAAAGAGTGAGAAGGATGTTTAGGGGAAAAAATAAAGCCTTTTTTTTTTGAGACACGGTCTCTGTTACCTAGGCTGGAGTGCAGTGGCGCAATCTCAGCTCACTGCAGCCTTGACGTCCTGGGCTCAAGCAATTCTCCCTCCTCAGCCTCTAGAGTAGCTGGGACCACAGGCATGCACCACCATGCCCAGCTAATTTTTAAAAAAAATTTTAGAGATGGAGTTTTGATATGTTGCCCAGGCTGGTCTCAAATTTCTGAGCTCAAGTGTTCCGCCCACCTCAGCCTCCCAAAGTGCTGGGATTACAGGCGTCAGCCACTGCACCTGGCCAAAATAAAGCTTAACATGAGTTGATATGTGGGTGATGAGACTGAGTAAAAAGCTCATAGGATTCCAGCCTGTGTTCACATAAGTATTCAGAACAGGATAGTTAATGTCTACTACCCTCTACACCATTTTGATTTAGGAGTGAATGTACCTCGCTCTAACAACCTCACTTAGGAGAGATATCGAGAAAGCCAATTATGACAATATGTGGCTATTCAACATGATGTGGGATCTGAAAAACATGATACATGAAAATTGATTCAACAAACTGGAGGAGATTGTATGTTTGTTCTGAGACTATGTAAGCTTTAGTCATGGTTCTGCTCTTTGCCCTCTGTGCAACCTTGGAATATTTTTACTTTATTTCTTTGTTCTGTCTCCTCACATATGAAACAAAGATAATAACATTGCCTACTATATCAATTAGGATAATTATAGCTTCAGGTAATGGAAAAGCCAGGTAACTTTTGCTCAATTCACAAAGACATTACTTGTTTACTAATAAGAAATCTAGAAGTACATGGTCCAGGGTTAGTGTGGTGGTTCCACAATGTGAGGATTCTAGGTTCTCTGTGATTTTCCCGACTTTCCCTCTACTGTTGAAAAATGGCCATGGTTGCTCCAGAAATCTCATTTTCATCATTTCAAGTCCAAAATCTGAAGCACTGAGAGCAGGTGGGGGTGTAAGACAGAGAGAAAACCCTCCAAACATGTCTCTCTTTTTCTCAAAGGAAGAAAAAGTATTTCCAAGAATCCCTCTAACAGATATTCTTCTATGCCCCCTTAGCCAAAATGGAATTCCATGGCCATCTTTAGCTTGGAAAGAAAGTATTTGGTTGGCTGTACTCTATAGCTGGAGAACAGGCAAGAAAGATGGCACTAACAAAGTTGACCACAACCACATTGCAAAGGCTCTCTACCAATTGCTTAAGTCCAGTGAGACCGAATACATGCACAAGTAGGACAAAGTAGATTATTTATTCTTTTATTACAGATTTATTATAGGCAGCAAGGACAAACAGAAACCTAGGAATCAGAGCAAGCCAGTCTCCTAAGGCTCCTAAGGGGTGGATGGAGTTCCGTCTGTGCGTGCGCCATGTTGCACCTCAACGGAGGGACCTGGAAAAGCACACAGCCCTGGGTTTATATATCCTGGGTGACATTTGGCATGCTGAGCTCAAGCACTGCAGAACATCCTGTTCTAGGAGAAACGAGGACACAGTTTGGGTTGTTCTGGGCATTTCCTCTTTATCTCAGGGTGTTGAATTCTTGGTACACTCTGCTGAGAATTACAAGCAAGAGAGGGAAGATCCGGGTCAGCCAACATGATCTGTTATCTGGAGACCTGCCCTCTTGTATACCTCAGAATGTAACTGTAAATATTAAGTGGGAAGAAATATATAAAATAATTTTCATAGGCATGTAAACATTCAAAAATGATAACAATTATTTGTCATCTTTATTTGCACTTAAGAGAAAGCATTTTAATGGAGAGACTTTATAGTTTCCTTTAAATATTTGAGTTTGGTGATACATGTGCAGAGAACATTATTACTGAAATAATAGCAAACTTTCTATCAATGAGATCTGTTCAAAATCTCTATGAGTTAGTGAGTGTCCCTTCATGAAGATTTTCATGGAGAATTGGGATGACCTCTGTTACAGCTAGGTAGGAACTTGGATTAGATATGTCTAGGATTTCTTCCAGTTGAAGTTCCTGTGATTCTACAATAGGGTGGTCAGAGGATCAAGATACAAATTTCTTCTTTTATCTTAAAATTGACTTAATTTGCATTTGGATAAATTGCAATGTTCTGGCTAGATCCACATTTCTAAAATGAGGAATAGTAAAAGTCTAACCATTACAACGACTCTACTGGCCAGTGTGATTCATGCATCATTTTCAGAGAAGAGAATAGTTGCTTAGATACTGAAGTGTACAAAATAATAGTATTTTCTCTTTTTTAGAGGTACAAAATTCATTTTATTTTTAGATCTTGACATTCAAAGGACTTACGTCTCTTCAAGATAAAAAATGAACATTGTTTATTTTGGTCAGTAGCTTTCCCTTTCTCATTTGTTTATATATTCTTAAAATAACTCTATAGTTCTCATTTAATGAATTTCCCTATTGAAGGTGCATTCTTTCTTCCTTCATTAGGATTTGGTAAGAGTGCTATGAATGTTTTAGAATGGTGTAAATGATATTTGCTGTGTATTTTTCCCCGTCCCCAAGCCTGCCAGGGGAGGGAGGTGTTAAATCTCAAGAGATTCTTTTACCAAGTCCAAGTTTTAAATAAATGAAACTTGTACAGACTCCAACATACCATCTTGAGATAACCTCAGGCCCTGAAGTATATCAACAAGCAGAATGATCTCAGCCAAGTTGTAAAACTGTCTTTGAAAAGAATAGCTGGATGAAAAACATTAAGAGCAACTGAATCAGGAGAAAACCTGACTTCAAACTGAAAGGTTTCCCTCATGGGAAATAAATAGTAAAATCGTGTTCTTCAAATTTATATTTTCATAATGATTTAAGCTACCCAAGGAGCCCATGTAGATATGCAAACTACTCATTGAGAAGCTCAGTTGATCCCTACATACGCCATCACCAGTTTTTTACTTAGCGTTTTCCCTTCAACCTTTTCTATATGGCTTCCATTCTACTGCTCACCAACCACATTCAGTTTGCAAAATCCAATGCAAATCTGACCTTAACTTTTCAGCATCATTCAGTAAGGTTAACAACTTCTTCCCCCTGGATGGTTTTGGTGGCACCAGAGTCTTCTTGTTTTCGTCTTGCTTTTTAAGCAGCTCTTTCTCAGAAGTATTTGCTGGCTCTCCCTCCTTTACTCCAACTCTTATTGTAGTACCACTAATCTTGGATTGAGTTCCTCCTTCTCTTTTCCTATGTATACCCTCTAACTAAGGTTCAAAATTGTCTTTATCTGTTGTTAAATCTGTGTCTCAAGCCTAGAACTTCTCCCCTAAATCCCATCTATCTGATGGCTTATAGACTTCAGACTGAACATGCTTAGAACCATGGCTGTCCCCTCCTCCATGGCCCCAAATGCCATACGTCTTCATCCTTCCTCAGTTTTCTCATGGAAAATGTTACCATCATCAACTCAGTTAATAATACCTGAAACCAGGGAAACATCCTTCAGTCCTTTTTTTAATATCACCTTCACATCCAGCCAATCAGCAATTCCTGCAATTTATATTCTAGAATATCTATCAAGTCCAAATGTCGTTTCCACCTCCACCACTGTCACCTAGCTCAAGCCACCATCATCCGTCACTTATTCTACTGCAGTAGCCTCCTAGAAGTTCTCCTAGCTTTCTTTATTAGTCCTTGTACAAGCCATCCTCTGCACGGCAGCCAGAATGATCTTTTAAAAACTGAAATCATCCCAATTACTCCTCACGAAAAAGTATTAAAGGATTCCTATTGCATGTTGAACCACATCCAGACTCCTTATCATAGCCTATAGAGAGCTTCATGTTCCCAGCCTGGGCAATGTTTTTAACATGCTAACAGTTCTTTCTGTTTCTTACTAAGTCTCGCTCACACTGGCCTAACACACCAACTTTTTCCTGTCTCTGGTCCTTTTTCCTTGCTGTTACCTCTCTCAGAACATCCTTTGTTTCTTTGCATAGCTCATTCCTCCTGATCCTTCGTTTCTCAGCTTAAATGCCACTTCATCAGAGATGCCTTTTTCAAAACTTTACCTAGGGTTTTATTTCTTTTACTTTTACCTGGACTGATAGGAAGACCATTCTTTTATCTTTAGAATTTCAGATATTTTTAGAATCAAACCTGGAAAGGACGCAAAAAGCAGAAGCAAAACCAGCATTTGGGAGAAATGTGGATTATGGTGAGAAAGGCCTTGCTTGACCACCTCTCTTAAACCTTTCGACTTTCTAACAAAAATGGTAAATTCTGAAGCCACTAGGGATCCGGCAGGTAACTAAAATGAATGTGATGAACTATGTGTAAGAAACTTGAGAGCAGTGAAATAGAAACCACATGTCTGTCTAAAAATATCCAAAATAGAAATTCTAAAACATTGTTTATGACAAGCTAAGCTGTTGGAGGGATGATTTTGGCTCTTGAGCTGCCAGTTTAAGATCCATGTGTAGATGTTTCTCTTTTGTTGAATAGATAAGAATATTCCTAGATATATAAGCATCATTTTAAATTTCCATATGCACATACCAAAAATCATACATAATCATTTGATCAACATCATTTATTGGCCTTTTAGATGTTTTTTTCTTTTCTATCAAAGTTTTTGGAGTATTACAAATTTTAATATTATATAAACAATATTAATCTAACCTAGTTTCCAAAAAAAAAAAAATTCTTATATGTAAGCCACAGCAGTTGAAGGTAATGCTCAAGGAGATCCACAGAAGAATTTGAAGCAGGGAAATAATCTTTTCTTTTTAGATCATCACACTTGTGTCTTAGAAAAAATCATTCCACAGCAGTGTGGAGTAAGGATTGGAATGAGAGGAGGCAGGGAAAGTGGCTAGAAACTATTGTAGTAATTTAGATGAGAACTGATGAAAGCAAAGACAGTTGGATTACAGACATGGAGAAAGAAAGAATCACACTAGAGAATCTAGGTGAAGAAAAGCTACAACAGGCAAGTACTAAAGTTTTAAGCTTGCTAACCGTTACAGTAAAATAGAAAAGAAAAGATGTTATTCAGTAATGATTATCTAGTAGAAGATTACATATCAGTCAGGAAAATCAACTTTTCTTGAACTCCAAGAGGAGCATGTTATGTCACACTATAAAGGAATATTGTCCTACAAAGGACACTTGGCAAGAAAATGGCCATTTCTTATGACAGCACTTGATGAAAAGCAAAGGTAATATAGTTCATAATTCAGTGATGCAGGTCCATAGAGAACTAAAATAATATTGTATAGGCATGTTTTTATAATTTAGCTAATATGAAGAGAATGTTAAAAATCTCGGAAATGAATTAACAGCATGTTCTTTAAACCTATGTTTTTCAAACGGCAAATTATGACCAAGAATTTGTGAGATCTAGATAGTAGGTAACAAACAGCACTTTAAGAAATGAAACAATATATTTCATATGTACATGTATACAAATAGAGTATTTGTATTAAGGGTAAGTACTGTAACATAAAACTTACGTGTGTGTGTGAGTGTGTGTGTGTGTGTGTGTGTGTGTGTATGTGTATGCAAGTGTGTATACCTGTGGCTGAATACATCCCTTACTGCAGGTTGTAGTAAAAATAAGTTTAAAAACCACTGCTTAGACAACCTTCCAGTATGTCTCCTCTTGGCTATGATTCTGTCTGAGATTGCTGTACAGTGTGGTAGGGTAAAGAATCTCTGAGCTGTTGTTTAAAGGCAGATTTGCAATCAAACCTCCTTAGAGATTATGAGCAAACTGATGGCCTCCTAGTTCCACTTGAAGTTATGCCCACATGGAACCAGCTCCTCTTCATAAAATGCTTCAAAGAAGCTAAGGCAGGACAAAGTCCATGGATCTGTTCAAATGCTGAAACAAACCCATGGTTGGAGCTATTGAATTCTGCCCCAAAGACTCAATGTGCCTAACTCAGAATATTAATTTTAAGTAGGAGCACATACTAGTCAACGTACCAGAATGTACTGGTGTTGAGATACATGTAGATCAGGGCCACCTCCCAGAATTCCCCCAAGTGTGAGACAAGTAAAATAAATGTGTGAATACAATTAGGTGGATAAAAACCAGGGAGTAGCGGGCACACAGTGAATTAGAGAGTGCGTGACTTTCTAAAGGTGGGCAGCCAGTACACAGCTACAGCTCATTGTTGTGTGGGGGAATGCGTCTCAGTGTTTCCAGTCCTCCCCAATTGTCAAGAGACCCAGAAATCCAGACTTTTATGTAAAATAGCTAAATATTGGCAACATATGTAAACGTTTTAATGGTGTATTACAGGACAAAAAATTCCATGGGCAAGATTCACTCCAGTGGCTCCTGGTTTTGCCTCTCTTCACCTAGATCAGACTCTTTTAATCAAGAAGTTCCTTTTTTGAATAAAAGTTGTGTAGAAGTCTAATAAATAAATAAAAACACAACTGAACAAAAACACTCCTCTTTGGGGGTGGGGTGAGGCTGGAGCCACAACCACCTGCCTCTTCTCTCTCTCTTTAGCCCTACCACAGGGATTCCCCCTGTTCAGAAAATAGAGAAACCCTAAGATTCTTTTTTCTTTAAATTCAAATTGGCGATTTGCCAGCAGGTTCCATTATTTCTTAAGAACATTCTTATAATAGTAAGATTATATCATCAACATAGGGAAGGATGCTTGTCTCTACATTTTTATATATGTTGGGGCATATATAGGAGGAAATATATATATATCTTTTGAGCCAGATTAAGTTATATAGGCACAAATTATAAATAAAAATGTTTAGGTGCTATCCAGTTTTAAGCCATTTAAAATTAGAACTAACCCTTTCAAAATCCATTCTGGTATTGCCATATTGATTTAGATAAACACTTAAAATCTGAGATCAACACCAAAGTCATGTAAGTTGGCCCACAGAGCAGCCTGAGAGTCCTTGTGGAATAAGGCAGAATATAAATAAAAAGCCAAGAGATTGTCCTTATCTATGGAATCAAAAGCTGATAATAGATCACACAAAATACCTGGGGAAATAGAGTTTTTCATAACGAAATTTCCATAAAGTAAAGGGGACAGTACTTTGAGCCCCATGGCTAAATGACATGTTCAAAATCTCACTGTTAATTAATCATGATGTGGGACTAGAATCTAGCCTTTTTAAATTTTTTTTTGATGGAGTTTCTTTCTTGTTGCCCAGCCTGGAGTGCAATTGCTTGATCTCGGCTCACTGCAACCTCAGCCTCCTGGGTTCAAGTGATATTCTACCTCAGCCTCCCAAGTAGCTGGGATTACAGGCACCCGCTACCATGCCTGCCTAATTTTTTTGTATATTCAGTAGAAATGGAGTTTCACCATGTTGGCCAGGCTGGTCTTGAACCCCTGATCTCAGGTGATCCACCCACCTCGGCCTCCCAAAGTGCTGGGATTACAAGCGTGAGCCACCGTGCCTGGCCAAATCTAACCTTTTCTATTCTGAGGTGCTGTTTTCATTTTTCATCTTCTCTGTCCCAATAACACAAAATTTTTAAAAATCTCCTAATAAATGTTTCAGGCTTTTAATTTAAGGTAACTTTGACAGAAGTTATAGTGAGACTAGATATTTTACCGCAACAGATTTTATATTAAACAGATTTTATATATAATTTTGTATCAAATCAGTCAACAGCTATTGAGAAAGGCATATCAGACTGCTGAATATGCATGGTGATAAAAGCATCCTAAAATGTGGGTATTTGCTTAATAAATTTCCAATGCCTAATACAAGTTTTATGGCTTTTCTTTTTTTAATGGCGTTTTGCTCTTGTTGCCAAAGCTGGAGGGCAATGTGGCGATCTCAGCTCACTGCAATCTTCAAACCCTCACCTCCTAGGTTCAAGTGATTCTCCTGCCTCAGCCTCCCAAGTAGCTGAGATTACAGGTGTGCACCACCACGCCTGGCTAATTTTTTGTATTTTTAGTAGAGGAAGGGTTTCATCATGTTGACCAGGCTGGTCTCAAACTCCTGACCTCATGATATGCCTGCCTTGGCCTCCCAAAGTGCTGGATGTGAGCCACCACACCCGGCCTATGGCTCTTTGAATGCTCTTCCCAACCCCTTAATGTGGTGTCAGAAATGGAAACTGACACACATTGAAATATTATTTATTCTTTTCATATATGTCCCATACTATTTATTGCAGAACTATCTTCTGTCTCCTTTTCTGAGCACAAAGTTCCTCAAAATGAAAGCAGCTTTTCAACAGAGATAATCTATCAATATTTTCTCTTTCTTTCCTTGCCTCCTGCCCACAATCCCCATTTTGCTAACTTCTGTTGAACTCCTCACCTTGGGTAAAGATGCAGCTTTGCGTGAATTTTTGAAAGTGACTTTTGGTGATTTAGCTGCTAAATGTGTGTGATAGAAATTCAGCTTACCTTGGAGGCTCTCAGGATTTTTAACTTACCGTGCCAGAAAGCAGACCAGTCTAGGGAAATTCAGCTAATGTCTCCCAGCTGTGCAGGAAAAGTGTGAACGGCTCTGTCAGAAAAGCTGCCTCTTTCTCTTCTTTTCCAGACAGAGCCTTATACTGAAACATCACTTCTCATTTGCTGTTTGGACAACGGTGATGGAACTGCTGCTTTATTGCCCACGGAGAAGCAAAATGAAGAGTCTAAAGTGGCTCTTGCAGTTACTGGACAAAAGAAGTTTGATACTCAGACTTGGTCCTGAAGAACACATAGAGAAGGCTGACAGATTATATATATTCACAGCTTTGGCCTAAAGGTGGCTGGTCGACCAATAAGTAATACAAGAAGAAATGGTCTTTTCCGGAATTGCACTTCTTTCCAGGTGAGCAAATTAAATGCCATCACTTAGTCCTGGGAGCAATCCAGCATTGCTTGGTGAATTTCCAAAGTCTGTTTGTTACAATGTTGGAGATACTGCATGATTAAGGTTGTTAAAATAAGTGACAGAAACTTAGAAAACAAAAACCTTCAGAGAGAAATAATAAATTTCAGCCACAGGGCAGTAGTTATCAACCTTAATGCTTTATCAAGAAACAGATACTGAATGACTACCTATGTTTGATTTGTAGCAAACATTGTTGATTGCCTCTCTGGCAGCTGTTCCCTTTATTTCTTCTTTCCTATAGTAAAACCCACCTGTCATGGTAGAGGCTGAAAATTTTAGAGACTTGCTTTTCCAACTTCCTTTATAAGGAGGGTTAGTCATATGACATAATGCTGACCCATGAAGGAGGTTTGCTGACTTCAGAGGTATATTTTTTTTCATGATTAAAGTTATATGGATGAGGGCCAAGGATGGTTCATAATTGAAACCTTAGCACTTTGGGAGGTTGAGGTGGGCAGATTGCTTGAGCTCAGGAGTTCCAGACCAGCTTGGGCAACATAGTGAGACCTCGTTTCTACAAAAATTACAGAAGTTAGCCAGGCCTACTGTTGTGCACCTGCAATTCCAGCTACACAGGAGGCTGGGGCAAGAGGATGGCTTGAGCCTGGGAGGTCATAGCTGCAGTGAATTGTGATTGTGCCACTGCACTCCAGCCTGGCACGCTTCTTGAGAGTAGTGACTTCCTCTGTTTTATTTATGGTTATGTTCCCATGCTTACAATAATGCCTGGTACTTAGTACTGTCTCATAAAATTTACTAACTAAATGATTGCATACAAATATTTGTGAGTGACTATGATGGTTAGAACTGCAGTAGCCGTTTTGCAACCTTGAAGCAAGCTTTATGACAGTAGCCTACACCCTGAGGATAGCAGAGTGGAGGGTCTTTGATGACATCATTGAACAACTGAGACAGACTTGTGGAAAATTACTTCTTAACTTCTTGTAATTTTATGTAACAAATCTCCTAATATTTAAACTGCATTTGTGGCCAAGCATGGTGGCTCATGCCTATAATCCCAATACTTTGGGAGGCCGAGGTGGGAGGATCTGTTGAAGTCAGGAGTTCAAGACCAGCCTGTGCAACATAGGAAGACCCTGTCACTACAAAAAATAAAAAAATTAGCCTGGTGTGGTGGCATGTGCCTGTGGTCCCAGCTACTCAGGAGATTGAAGTGAGAGAATCACGAGCTGCAGAGATTGAGGCTGCAGTGAGTCATGATTGCACCACTGCACTCCAGCCAGGGCAACAGAGCAAGATCCTGTCTCAAACAAAAAACAAATACATAAGCTGCATTCATTTATTCATTCAACAAACATTTATGGAGTATCCCATTTGTGCTAGACTTTGTTCTAAGCTCTAGGGATACAGCAGTGAAAAAAAAAACCACAGTTCTTATATCTTTTTTAATAGAAAGCAACAGTGAACAAATTCACAAGTGAATGCATTTCATTTGATGATTAACACAGTGGAGAAAAATAAAGCTGAGTAAGGAGAAATAGAGAGTGCCAAGCTGGGGAGGGGTGGTTGTTGCTGTTTTACATAAGGTGACCAGGGAAGACCATAATGGAAAAGTGACATTTAAGCAGGAATGAAGGAAGAGAGGCAGGGAATCATGCCGCTATGTGACTTGGAAGAGGATTCTACTCAGTGGGACGAGAAATGCAAATGCTCTGAGATGAGAAATTCCATGGTATATTTGAAGAATACAAGTGGCCTGTGTGATTAGATGATTAGACCAAAGCCAGTGAGTGAGGAGAGTAGTAGGAATAAGCTAATAAGGTAGTGGGGGCAGCCAGCTGAGAGGAGCCTTGTAAGGTCTTGGAAGTACTTTAGCTTTAATCTGCATAAGATGAGAAACTATTAGTGAAGTTTAAGCAAAGGAGTGACAATTTGACATATTTTTAAAGGATCCCTCTGGCTGTGGTATTAAAAATAGACTTAGGGCTTGAGAGGAAACAGGGAACCATTTGAGACTTTGAAATAACACAGGCAAGAAATGATGGTAGTTAGATCAACATGAAACGGTGAAGGTGGTAAGTGGTCAAATTTATATATATTTTGGAGGTAGAGCCATATTTTCTGAATCATTTTAGATAAAAGACCAACTATACTTTTGTTTTGGAGATTTTTTTTTTAATTTCATTTGCTCACTCCCTTGCTCATCCACTATTTATCAAAATGTTCTAAGACATATTGACATATTTTCATAAGCTTTTTTTTAAGTAATTTGCCACTTTATATTTAGCATTAAACCATCTTTGATGATGATTATTATTTCTGTAATAATCACTTTTGACCCCAGAAACATTCCTGAGAAAGAAGAAAACTGCTTGTGAGGCTGGGTGTGGTGGCTCATGCTGTGATCCCAGTGCTGTGGGAGGCTGAGGTGGGAGGATCATTTCAGCTCAGGAGCTTGAGACCAGCCTGGGAAACAGAGAAAGATCCCATATGTAAAACATAACAAAACAAAAAATTACCCAGGCATGCTGATGCACACCTGTAGTCCCAGCTACTCAGGAAGCTGAAGCAGGAGGATTACTTGATCCCAGAAGTTCAAGAGTGAGCCATTATCACATCACTACACTCTTTAAAAAAAAAAAAAAAACTAATTTTATCTCATATATACAATTTTAAAGTATCCAGGTCTACTTTGGATTTCTTTTCAATATTGAATGTTAGAGCTAGTTATCAAATTAATTTATAGAGTCCCAAGTCTTTAAGAATTACTTAAGATGGTCTTGTCCAACTTTCCATTTTAAAGATGGAGAAACAGAAGCTCTAACAATTCCTCTGAGCTTCAGTCTTTCACTAGTATAATGAATTAATAGTGCTAAATGTTTCTCCAAGGGCTCCTCCAGTTTTGTAATTTCAATTATTTAAAAATTTAAGGTTGTTATAGTATCACACTTCCTTTAAATATCCAAGTCACTAGAGCTTGAATTCTATTTTGCTTCACAGACATGAAGAAATCCAGATGTTAACAATGTTTTCTTTCCCAAGTGTTTCAAGGATTATTTGAGGAATGCCTATATGTTCCACAGATTCAACCTGGTTATCATTTGTCATTTCAGCTAACTGACTTGCTCTGACCACAGGCCAAGGCCTGTTCTTTTGCTATTCCCTTCTTGTCGATTTTAGGCCACCTTCTTATGTTTAGTAAAGACAGAACCATAAACTTCAGTGAGAGTTCTAAGGTCTAGAGGATAGTGCTGTGTGATTCCAGTGAAGAGTGACTAGTTTGATATTGTCAGGCCTGTGAGTTCACAGGTTTAAGTTTTTTGATTGTGGTTTACTAGTGGGTTCTTCTTTAATTCTTTTGCTTGGCTTTAGTGTGGATATGGACATATGACTATGTAAAAGGGACAAATTTATTTGTTCTAAGAAAAGTACTCAAAACACAGCTACCATATATAATCTGACAGTTTATTCATTTCCTGTGGCTGCTGTAACAAAATACTACAAGCTTGGTTGCCTAAAACAACACAAATGTAATCTCTCACTGTTCTGGAAGCCAGAAGTCCAAAATCAGTTTCACTGGACAGAAATCAAGGTATCAGCAGGACGACATTCCCTCTGGAGGCACTAAGGGAAAATTTCTTGCCTCTGTCAGTTTCTGGTGACCAACCGCATTCCTGCCTGACTCCAGTCTCCACCTCCATGGTCATGTTGCCTCCTCCTCTTCTGTCTGTGTCAAATCTTCCTCTGCCTTTCTTTTATAAAGATGTATACTATGTCATTAGGGCCTACTTAGATGATATCCCACTCTTAAGAGCCTTAGCTTAATCACATCTGCAAAGACCTTTTTCCAATAATATAACATTTACAGATTGCAAGTTTAGAACCTGATATCTTCATGAGCTATTATTCAGCCTACAACTGTAATCTTTGGTGTTACTCCCCAGATGTTTCCAATTTCTACCCTTCTAGGCAATAGTAGTATTGTACTACCTGACTACTTTGGTTGGGTGGAGGATGCAACTAGCTATGACCAATGAGTAAAAGTAACTTGTATCACATGCAGGCTCAAGCAAATAATTGTTAGTGCAAGAACTCAAAAGCTTGACCTCTCTGCTGTGAGCTAAACAATTTTTGGAATGATGACTGTATCATCAATCCAAGCTCCAGGGTAGAAGACAAGGAATAGAGTCCCCTGATGACCTCCAATGACATAAAGGATGAGCAGGGAATAAACTTGTGCTATTAAAAGTCTAATTTAGATTTTGTTTTGTTTAGATTTGGTGTTTCTGTGATATGCCTTAACCTAAATTCACTGACACATCCAGAATCTAAGCTGTCAATTACCTGAAGGCCAGAAAAATAAAAACAGTTTTCCTTTCACAACAGTCCAAGACCTGCCTCCTGGATGACTACAAGTGGGAAATTCCTTTGTCCATTTCTCCCACAGAAAATCCTGTTACCAACTCACATCAGAATTCAGTAACTGATCATTAATACATTTTCTAAGATGTGGAATTTTTTAAAATTAATAATAGCTTTATTGAGATAGAATGGAATATAATTCATATATCATACAATTCACCCTTTTAATATATGTAATTTAATAGTTTTTAGTATATTTACAGAATTGTGCAACCATTACCATTATCTAATTTTAGAACATTTTAATCATCCCAAAAAGAAACCCTATACCCAATTAGCAGCCATTCCCCATTTATAACTCCCTACCTTCAGCTTCTTCCAACCATTTTCTGTCTCTATGAATTTGCCTATTCTGGACATTTCATATAAATGAAATCCTATTTTCTTTGTGGCCTTTTTCAACCAGACTCTTTAGCACAGTGTCTTCAAGTTTCATCCATGTTGTAACATGTATCTGCATTTCATTATTTTTTATGGCTGAATGATATTTGATTGAATGGATATACCACATTTTTTCATCCACTCATCAGCGAATAAACATTTGGGTTATTTCTACTTTTTAGCTATTGTGAATAGTACTCCTATGAACATTTGTGTACAAGTTTTTGTGTAGACATATTTTTTCAATTCTGGGTCATTCAATCTTGGAATTACATGTGGGCCGTAAACAGTCCAACCTTGACCCTTTTCAAAAATCTCTCCCCTAGTTTGAGATGATAGGAAGACTAGGCTATATATCTGCAGTAGTTTTCTATAATTCCTGTAACAAATTATAAATTTAGGCTTCACACAAGACAAATTTATTATCTTTTAGTTCTGGAGGTCAGAGTCCAAAATGGATTTCCCTGAGCTAAAATGCAGGTGTCTGTGGGTTCTAGAGGGTAATCTCTTTCTTTGCCTTTTCCAGCTTCCGTAAGCTGACTGCATTGCTTGGCTTGTGGCTTACTTCCCTCTGCAAAGCCCCCTGTTTTCTCACACTGCATCAGTGTAACTCTGACTCTTTCTTCCACATTTAAAGGACCCTTGTGGTTACATTTTGGTCTACCCAAATAATCTAAGATAATCTCTTTATTTTAAGATTATCTGATTAGCAAACTTAATTTCAACTGCAATCTTGATTCCTTCTTATATGTACCATAACGTAGCATATTCACAGATTCCGGCACAGACACCTTTACAGGGGGCATTGTTCTGCCTATTGCAATATCTTTTAGCTGTCTTGGAATCTCTTGTCCTAATCCTTTAGAAACAATTGTTTGTGCGCGCACACACACACACACACACCCCTCTTAAGGAAAATACAGATAGAAGGGAGTCTAAATCAATACCTAAAAAAAAAAATTTTTATCTGTTGTGAATGCAAAATATATAGCCACTTTAAAAGTAGTTTGGTAGTTTCTTACAAAACTAAACATAGGCTCCAGTAGTTATACTCCTTAGTATTTACCCAAATGAATTGAAGACTTACATCCTCACAACACCCTGCATATGGATGTTTATGACAGCTTTATTCTTAATCATCAAAATTTAGAAGCAATCAAGATGCCCTTCAGGAAATAAATAAAAATAAGTAAGTAAATAAATAAATAGGCCAAGTGCAGTGGCTCACACCTATAATCCCAGCACTTTGGGAGGGTGAGGCAGGTGGGTCACCTGAAGTCAGGGGTTCAAGCCTGACCAACATGGTGAAACCCCATCTCTAGTAAAAGTGCAAAAATTAGCCAGGCATTGTGGTGTGTGCCTGTAATCCCAGCTACTTGGGAGGCCGAGATCACACCACTGCACTCCAGCCTAGGTGACAGAGCAAGACTCTGTCTCAATAAACAAACAAACAAATGAGCTAGTGAACCACAGCAAGACATGGAGGAAACTTAAGTGGATATGCCAAGTGAAAGAAGCCAATCTGACAAGGCTATCTATTGTATCATATCAAATATGTGACATTCTGGAAAAGGCAAAACAGTGGAGAGAGTAAAAAAGCCAGTGGTTGCCAGAAGCTGAGGTAGGAGGAGTGAGGGATGAATAAGTAGAACCCAGGGTAATTTTAGGGCAGTAAGATTATTCTGTATGATACTATAATGGTGGATACATGTCAATGTACATTTCCCAAAATCCAAAGATTGTGCAACAGTAAGAATGAACTTAATGTAAACTGTAGACTTCAGTTAATGTATCAATATTGGCTCATCAATTGTCACAAATGTCCCATACTAATGCAAGATGTTAATAATAAAAGAATCTGTGGAGGGGTGAGGAGATATACAAATTCTGTGTTTTCTGGAGAGGAGATATAGAAACTCTGTGTTTTCTGCTCATTGTTTCTGTAAACATAAACCTGAAAACCTAAACCTCATTGTTTCTGTAAACATTTTCAATTATTTTAGAAATATCATCTAAGAGGTGCATTGTGATCACTAAAAAATAAGGTTTTACATCATTTCTCAGAAAAGTGTAGCTTTTAGAGCTGCCCTTCTCAAATATCTGTATTTCATAATTCTTTCTCTACATATGGGTCATTTTCCCCAAACAAAAAGTCAATTGGCTTCAAAAATAAAACCTAGTCTCTACCCCATAAAAAGCAGAAGAGCTTTATAACTTTTAAGTGATAGTATTTCCAGAATCAACTCATTGATGTTTCAAATATTCTTAAGATCTAGTCTCAGTTACCACCATCCTGCTACACCCATAGTGTGATTAAATAAATCTAAGAACAAGCCTTCCTGCTTAGCAGCTCTGTGTATTAGCTGAAATGCAAGGAAATTAACTTTAGGTAAGAGCTATTGTACATTTAATCTCAAAGTAAACGATTTGTGCATGTCTATGACATCTTCAGACCCCCAGGGCATTTGTTCCTTTAGAAAAGAAGAAAAGTCTCCACTAGTGAATACTGAAATAGACATCCAAGAATTGCCATCATTTCCTGTTTTTCTGTGAAGGTTTTTGACAAGTCAAATTCACTCATCATTATCACTTCTATTTAAAAATTACAAAAATTGAAATCAATCACCAAGAAAGTGAATTTATTTACATCTTAGGCAAGATTCTGGGCTGTTATAGGGATATGGTTTTAGCAAAGGTTAAAAAAAAAGAATGTACAATTTGTTAAGCTCAGTAACTGTTTAGTTTGGTTACTCTTTCACATTGAGCATGCCAGAATTAGGAATCTTGAGTAACTTTCTAGCAAGAATAGTAAAGTGGCCTTAAAAGCTCATAGAGGCCAGGCATGGTGGCTCACGCCTATAATCTCAGCACTTTGGGAGGCCAAGGTGGGCGGATCATGAGGTCATGAGATGGAGACCATCCTGGCTAACATGGTGAAACCCTGTCTCTACTAAAAATACAAAAACTAACTGGGCATGGTGGCACATGCCTGTAGTCACAGCTGCTTAGGAGGTTGAGGCAGGAGAATCGCTTGAACCCAGGAGACAGGTTGCAGTGAGCCAAGATCACGCCACTGCACACCAGCCTGGAGACAAAGCAAGTCTCAAAAACAAAACAAAACAAAAAAACCTCATCATAAATTAGCCTGCTACAATTTCATTGATGCTGGCAGAAAACATGAGACTCTATGGGTCAGAGATAGAGGACTTTATTATGCCTGGCACAGAAGGCAGCATGAGTATTGCATATTTGTGTCTGTTCTCTTTGTCCTCAAGTTCCACAAGAACAATATGGGCTTAGATAGATGCAGTGGGTTGTATTACAGGAGAACAGTCCTCAGCTTAGGGAACCCAAATTTATTTTCGCTGGCCAATAAACATATCAGCCCTTTACTTTGGAGGAAGACACTGACTTCCAAAGCTATGAGTGAACCTATCCTTTGCTCTGGAGGAGATACGATCTCTGTCTTCCAAGTATTTGTATTATACAAAAATCTTTGAAATGATATTCTGGAAAAAAGGTTGGAGAGTGCATGGCTCACAAGACATGCAGAAATGTGTGACCTATAAGAAGTTGTCTTCCGCACTTTCCTTGAAGTTTCTAACATACACTGCACTCCATATAATAAGGTAATTCAACCTGACAGACCTGCTCACGTTTTAATATGTATTTTGGATATTCCTCCTATCAGAGGCAGTGATTTGTCCAGAAACATCCAGCCTTACCCATTATAATTGAAGTCTGATGAGTGGTATGGTCTGTGATCAGAGAGATGAATCCAGGCTAGTGGCCATATGTGGGCATTGGACCAATAAACTTAGCCTCAATCAGTTGTACTAGAAACCATTTAATAGATTAAACGAGATCGTGGGGGGAAATTGTAAATTCATCTATTAGAATTCCTATCAATCATGAATCTCATTGACACAACTTTTGTGTCAAACCATCCTCTTCAGCCCTCTTCTTCTGCCAGAATTTATGTCCTCATCTTATTCTATAGGACTATTGTAATTGTCTCCTCTCTTTTCTTGCTGGCTCCTTTTTTCCCCCATCTTGCCCAACTCTAATTCACCATTTACACAGCTGCCAGAACAAATTTCTAAAATGCAAATCTAAACATATCACTTCTGTTCTAAAAAATCTACAATACCTGTTATCCTACAGACTGTTGGATAAACTTCAAACCTTTTTGTATAGGACATGTATCTTTCCATAGTTTGACTCCTGATTAAAACTTTAAGCACAGCACTTCATCCCACTCTTCTAGCACTTTCTTTGGTAAAATGGAGAGATAATAATAGCATCTGTCTCCTCAGTTGCTATGAGTTACATGGATTAACATATGCAAATTGATTAGGACAAAGCCTCGTAATAATTGCTCTAGAAGTGTCATGAGAAAAGTAATTCTTTAGCCACATTGAACTGCTATCAATTTCTCCAATAGGCTAGATCAACCATTACCTGCTCTGTGAAGGCATTTTGAATACTTCATAGTCTTGGACTCTACTTTTCTCGTCATGGTGCCTATAATATTGGCTTTCCCCCAGTCAAATGCTTCCAATTCACTCTCCCTCCTAAAGGGTAAAAATCTAGGAGAGAGTGTTTATATTTTACAAATGTTTGGATTCCCAAGGCTATCCCATTGTTTGGCACATAAAAGCTGATAAATGTTTAAAGAACAGTGCTGTATGCTGTTTCTGCTTGGAATGGAAATGTGATCAGCAGATCTTTCCATGCTCTTTTCAAGTCTTTTGGTTTTGCAGGTATAGCTATTAATTACAGGTTTTCTGGCTGTCTTTGTTTTCTTTTTCCTCTTTAAGGACCGCATAGTACCTTTGCTCAGAAATCCAACAGTTTCTGAAAATCACATCTTAGCCCCCTTCCTATCCCTGGGACTAGAAGTATTATTACAAATAAAGGATATAGGAGTCATATGCATACCCTTTCTGGTTTTAAAATTTATCAGGCAGACTTCTGGGTACTTATTTTTTAGTTAGTCTAGAAACTCAATGTAGAAATATCTCACCTTATAAGATCCATTTACTTAGGATTTATGTGAAAGGAAGATGCTATTTCTTTGCTGCTGTATTTTGTCTCACTATCCCTTCTTGTTAGTTTTCATTTCTGTATGTAATTTTCCATGTAGATGATACAAAATAAAACAAGAAACATATTCAAGGAATCTTCTATGTACTTAGTTATTATCTTTAAGAATATATGAGTCTGATCACTCTGCTAAGGTGGTATCTACCATCTTTCTCAATTGTAAAACTGCTCTTTCTGTTTTCAAGATTAATAAGGAGATACTTTGGGATTGTATAAATAATCTGTGTCTCATCCAGTCTTTACACACTAACTTAGCATCCACTGATAATTCTTGTCTGGGTCAAATATTACCATGAAGGTTGCAACAGTGGTGATTTTCAAACTTACTTCATGTGCCTCTTATGTGATGCATTAAGAAAACAAATTGCATATATAGTGCTCCTGCCAAAAAATGTATAACTTGAGTCTAATCATGAGAAAACATCAGAGAGGCCAAAAGTTGAGAGTGTTTTACAAAGAAATGGTCTGTAATCTTAAAAGTGTCTATGTCATGGAAGAAAAGGGAAGGCTGAGGAACCATATAGATTACAGGAGCCCTATAAGATAGGACAACTAAATGCTGTTTGTGGTTTTAGATTAGATATTGAACCAGAAAATTTTCCTATAAAGACATATTGGGATAGTTGGTGAAACTGGGATATTGACTATAGATTAGATATTATCTAATAGCTAATATCTATATTATCTAATATCTATATTTTATAATGATAAATTTTTAAAATATGATAACTACATCATGCTTATATGAATACAGTTAAGAAATAAATGATGATTATGGAGTAATAGGGAATGATATTAGCAATTTATTCTCAAATAGTTCAGAAAAATCAGTATGCATATATATAATTAGAGCAAGAATGATCAGGAAGTGTAGCAAAATGTTTGCAATGGGTAAATCTAGATAAAGGCTCTTTGTACTATTCTCATAACTTTTATGTTTGAAATAGTTTCAAAAAAAGTTAAAACAGTTGCTTTGTGTAAAAACAAATGTATGAATTTATAATCTTGGACACGATACTACTTGAATGTGAAAAAATTTTTTAAATTTTATGTAGAAGTCTGTTCTTTTGATTTATATTTCTTAACTACAAGAAACTTCTCTTTCTATGTTTCTCCAAGGCAGAGAAACTCCTATTTAAAACAAAAATAAGTGAGGATTTGCAATAATTAAGGAATGCTAGAAATAATGATATAATCAGACCTTTAGAAACATGGAATATCAATAATTACAATTTATGATTCAGGAGTACCTTTTAAAAAGTCTAGCCATTCACATGTGTGAATGTAACAAACATGCATATTCTGCACATGTACCCTAGAATTTAAAAGTATAATTAAAAAGAAAAAAGAAAAAAAATCTAGCCATTTTCTCAGCAGCTTGTGGTCATTGATCTTTTGCCTGAAGATGATGCTATTCTCAAACTTGCTATTTCCTGGCCCTGATTCACTCTGTTGTGTCTGTTTTTCTTTGTGTGTCCCCTATTCAAAATTCCTCAAAGGAAGATCTAATTGGGTTACTTAGTAACCACCTAATTTTGAGCACTAAAGCTGGGCTAACACCAGTCCATACCATAAGCAGCTGGACTCTCTTATTTTGAACTCAAGACCCCAATTTGATGTGCATCAGAGTCAACCAAATCTTAGACTTAGCAGCCTTAACAACAGAGTTGGTCATCTATGTTACATTATGAATTAATGGTCCAGTGAGCTATAATCAGTGTATTATGTCCATAGAACACAAAGGAGAGAAACCTATGAGGAAGGTTTTAGTTAACAGTTTGTTCAAATATCAATTTCCTGGCTTAGACATTATTGTATAGTTATATGGCATCTTTGGGTGAAGCTGGGTGAAGGTGTATGGGAATTATTTGTTCAAATTCCTGTGAGTCTCAAAACTGACCACTTTCTTCAAAAGGGACATTGCTTTCTCCCTCCCTGGGCTAGGGAAATGAGGATTTGCTAGATAGAGCCTGTCTGATTAAATCTACATATTCTCCATAGAAAAACAAAATAATTTTACTTTCTTTATCTAAGCCACTGGGTAGGTATCAAGAAAGTATGGTCACTAAAAAAAAAAGGAATAAAATCCTGGTTTTTGTGGCAACATGGATGAGCATGAAAGACATTATGTTTAAGTGAAATAAGCCAGGCATGGATAAGATAAATACCACATGTTCTCACTCCTATGTGGAAGCTGAATAAGTTGATTTCATAAAAATAAAGAATATAATAGTAATTACTAAAGGCTGGGAAGGATTCAGGGAGGGCGATAGAGATTGGTTAATGGATACAACATTCTAGCTAGGTAGGAGGAGTAAGTTCTAGTTTTTCTACAGCATAGTAAGGTGACTATCATTAACAGTTATTATTTAGTCTATACTTTCAAATAGCTAGAAGAGAGGATTTTTAATGTTTCCAACTCCAAAAAATGGTGATTGTTTGAGGTAATATACTAATTACTCTGATTTTGATCATTACACATTGTATACAGATATTGAAATATCACACTGTATCCCATAAATGTGTACAATTATTATGTGTCAATAATCTTAGTAAAAGGAAGGAAGGAAAGAAGACAAGTCTCTTGTGCTACAAAGCACATGAAGTTCAAAGTCAGGTTGGCTCCAATTCCTACCCTTATCACTTATTGGCTACATAGCTTTGGAAAATTAACGTGTATGAATCTTGGTTTCTTTGTTGGTACAATGAAGATCAGAATAATAGCTCTTTAGAACATTAACTGATCCTATGACAAGGTTGTTGTGGAGATTAAATAAAATGTTGTGTATAAAGCATTTAGCATAGTGTTGGCACTTAATAAGTTACTGAAAGATAATAGAAGTTATTATTGTAAAATCTGCTTTGGAGCCACTGGCCATCTGTAGTTAAGGGCAGTATATGAGGCTTTTTTCAGTAAATTAATTTGTGGGTGTTGGGAGTTACTGTGTATTTTTAGCTTCTCTGCTTTCTAATTTTTTAAAATCATTTTTATTTTGAAACAGTTTTGAGATTCACAGGAATTTGAACAAATAATTCCCATACACCTTCACCCAGCTTCACCCAAAGATGCCATATGACTATACAATAATGTCTAAGCCAGGAAATTGATATTTGAACAAACTGTTAACTAAAACATAGACCTTATTTGGATTTCATTGGCTTTTTTTTCTCCTTTCTCTCAATTCATTCTCATCCTAATCTATTTCTTTCTCTTCTCCCTCATGCATTTATAATTTACAGGTAACAAATTCCAAATTTAGGATGAACAAAATGAAGCATTCTATTTCATTGAACAATAAGATCGAATATTTATTAATGCTTCTTTCTAGTAGTCATCATACTCTAGTAAGACGGGTAAGGACTTTTCTTTAAAACATTGATCTTTCTTGACGTACAAGAAAGATGCATTCTTAAGGGAAGTCCAATCATTCTAAAGACACAAAAGGAATTTTGGCTTGGAATATAATTGAAGAGCATCGTATTACATCACAGCATTTGTCACTACAGCTGGTTAATTTATTATCAGCACTTGAATATAATGATCCTCTAAAATTTGGCGACTCTGGCTCCAAAGAATAGAAGACACCAATGTCCAATAGGCAGGATACTAAAAGCCACAGATCGGCTTCCCAACCCCTGTAGATTAATGGGAATAATCCCTACCCAGCCCTAAAACTTTTCTCTGCATCCTGAAATGTGATTATGTCAAACACAGTTTCAGTGAAGGAAGACCTTTAGTTTGGGAGGTTGTGTCGGAAAGAAAATATGCAATTCATTCTCACTCATGACTTTGTGAGGGACTCATTTCCATGCTGCAGGCCTTGCAATGCATCGTCCATAAAGTACATTGGAGGACTCTTTATTACAAGCCATGGTGTGTTGACATTCATAAAATATCTAGTTAGCTAGAACTGTTCCAAACTGGGAGTTCCTGTAGATCCTTGCTTGTGAGAAATACCCTTATGACAACTCTTGTTCCTCAGGAGCAATATCTCAATTTAAAGAAGTCACATTACAACACAGCTGTAACATTGCAGAGATGATCATGCATCTTATTGCCATTGATAGAAAACTCCAGTGATTTAAAAGAGTTTGTATATGTGTAAATATGTTGATATTCTGGGTAATAACAACATCAATAAATGTACTTTATCTTTAAAAATCTTAACGTGTCATGGGTTTTGTCAGTTTGTCAATCAACATTTTTTAAAGCCACGAGTAAACTCATAAAACAATATCAGTTTTGTTGACATTGAGTTTTAATCTCTAGAGAAAGTATATACTACTTTTTCCAACAGATTTGTAAATTTTTTGACTGTTCATATATTTATTTATTTATTTATTTATTTATTTATTTATTAGGCAGAGTTTTGCTCTTGTTGCCCAGGCTGGAGTGCAACGATGTGATCTCTGCTCACCGCAACCTCCACCTCCTGGGTTCAAGCGATTCTCCTGCCCTAGCCTCCCAAGTAGCTAGGCTTACAGGCATGTGCCACCACGCCTGGCTAATTTTGTATTTTTAGTAGAGATGGGGTTTCTCCGTGTTGGTCAGGCTGGTCTTGAACTCCTGACCTCAGGTGATCTACCTACCTCAGCCTCCCCAAGTACTGGGTTTACAGGCGTGAGCCACCGCACCCAGCCGACTGTTCATATATTTATTTTTGGAATCACAATTTAGTTCTGAAATAGATTTTTTTGAAACTTCTTTTGCAGATACTTCAATTGTGATTTCGTGTTTTGTTTTCTACTTTTTATTTGGAAACAATTACAGACTCAGGAGATTGCAAAAATAATTCAGAGATCCCTGCGTACTCATGACCCAGCTTCTCCCAATGGCAGTATCATGCATAACTATAGTACAATATCTAACACCATAAAAACCCTAGAAGAAAATCTAGGCAAAACCATTCAGGACATAGGCATAGGCAAGGACTTCATGACCAAAACACCAAAAGCATTGGCAACAAAAGCCAAAATAGACAAATGAGACCTAATCAAACTCCACAGCTTCTGCATAGCAAAAGAAAC
>CAUYLG010031323.1:0-29450 GCA_963573385.1 Cacajao melanocephalus | reverse complement strand
GTTCATTGCAGTACTGTTTACAATAGCAAAGACTTGGAACCAACCCAATGCCCATCGATGATAGACTGGACAGGGAAAATGTGGCACATACACACCACGGAATATTATGCAGCCATCAAAAATGATGAGTTCGTGTCCTTTGTAGGGACGTGGATGAACCTGGAAACCATCATTCTCAGCAAACTGACACAAGAACAGAAAATCAGACACCGCATATTCTCACGCATAGGTGGGTGTTGAACAATGAGAACACATGGACACAGGGAGGGGAGCATCACACACTGGGGTCTGTCGGGGGGAAATAGGGAAGACACAGTGGGGGGTGGGGAGTTGGAGAGAGAGAGCATGGGGAGAAATGCCAGATATAGGGGATGGGGAGGAAGGCAGCAAATCACACTGCCACGTGTGTACCTATCCAACAATCTTGCATGTTCTTCACATGTACTCCAAAACCAAAAATGCAATAAAAAATTAACAATTTGAACCTAATGATGACCAATTTTGTTAATGCTAGAAAGGGAGTTATAAATAGGGAAAATGTATATTAAATTTTGAGGTGTTAGATTGGAATTAGTGGAATCAGTATAAACCTATAATATTAGTTGTCTATTATTGCTGTAACAAATCATCACAATTTTCTTGTTTTAAAACAATGCAAATTTGTATTACATTACAGTTCCATAAGTCAGAAGTCCTACATGGGTCTCACTGGGCAACAAGTAAGATATTGGCAGAACTAAATTTGTTTTTTTCTGTTGGCTCTAGGAGATAATCCCTTCTCTTATCTTTGTTCAATGTCTAGAAGCCACCCATATTCCTTGGCTTGTGGCCCCTTACTCTCTTTTTGAAGAGAGTCAAGTCTTTATGTTGCATCACTCTGACCTTCTGTTGTAGTCACATTTCATTCTGACTCACTTTTTATGTGTCCCTTTTCCATTTTTAAGGATCCTTCTTATTACATTGGGCCCACCAGATAATCTAAATTAAACTCCTTATCTTAAGGCCAGCCAATTAGTAATCTTGATGCCATGTGCAATCTTAATTTCTTGTTGCCATGTTTCCTAACAGATTTATAGGCCATATTTTGGAGGGCATTATTTCACGCAGCCATATTTGGGAGGACATGATTCTCCCTACCATGCTCATAATATTCAATATATAACTGAATATGTAGAAAGACAGAGGTAGAGGTAAATGCATACAGGTATTCTCTAATTCTCTACTGAGAGGGTCTGGGGACGGCAACATGCCACATCTCCTGGGGTTGAGCAAAGGGAAAGTTAAACTGGCAAGAAGATCCATAGAAGCCCTCAACTGACACTTTGAAAAACTCTGGAGCTGGGATGGAAATTCATAGTATCCCTGATTTGAGCAAAGAGACCAAACTGGGAAAAGAAAAAAAAAAGGAAGAGAGAGAGACAGAGAGAGCTAGAGGAAGGGAGAAAGGGGAGAGGAAAAGAGAGAAGAAGAGGGACGGAGGAAGGAAAAAAGGTGAGAATTAATTATTCTTTTCACTATTTAACCTGGTATTCAAAATGATTAGTTTATTTTGGGGCAGCTCTTCAGGTACATTCAAGTACAATGTTAAAGAGAAGGCACTGATGAAATATGAAAGTATTTAGTAATAGTGTTTGATTTGCGTGTCATGCTCATCCCCCATGCTATAGACGGAAGGGTAATTACATCCCATTACCAAATTACTTGCAGTTATCCCTTGATCTTGTAGTTAATACAGTGAACCCTCATTTCCATGAATATTATTAGCATATCTCCCATCACATTATGATCTTTTGAAGAAGTGACTGTGGCTTAGTTAAAGGATATCAACTTGGAATATTTTCTTTCTTCCTTCCAGCCATTCCTGAGCAAAATTTAACTTTTATAACTGGTGGCAAATGCAGAAAAAGGAAAGTGCAAAGCAGAGGAGTGTGAGCTGTTAAACAATAAGATTTTGACTGCAGAAAATGACTTTTATTTATCTTCATATTCACAGAACCCAGCATATCAGTTGGCAGGCATTTGATGCATTATATTTGTCATCTTTACCTCAAAATCTCACTGACATCTCACACTTTCACTTCAGTAATAGACTCATTACTTTTGTGACTCCAAAACCTTATCTTCTTTATAAAGACACTACCATTAACCCATTTGTTGAAGCCCAAATTCTGGAAGTCATCCTCAAAATTATTTCTCTTTAATGGCTATCTACTACCATATCCCATCAGTCCGAACTCCTTAATAACCTTCACATCCATTCATTTCTTCTATTTTCCCCATATACAAGCTTAGTCCCATGCAACCAACATTTTTTGCTTGCTTAACCACAATACTATTTCAACTAGTTTCCCTACTTATGTATTTGTCCCCTTCAGTTTCTTCTTCATATAGCATTCAGAGTCATCCCTTTATAATAAAGATGTGCTCTACTCAATTTCGTCTCTAGCGTAAATCTACCTCAATTTTTCCTCGATATATGTCATGTGAAATCTGAACTTCTAACCATGTGAGATAGTCCCAGCCTGTTTCTCCAATTTAAATCCACCCCCTGCTACACCGTTGTTCTCACTACCCTACAACACTTTGTTAATATCTTCAAGTTCTTGTATATAGTGTTCCTGCTCTGTGTAATGTTCTTACCCACACTTCATACACTTTAATTCACATATACAAGATCTATTCATCCTTTAAATCTTAGATGATCAGTTATTTATTTTTCACTGGCTGCTTGAGAACTGCCTCCATATTTTGTACTATTGCAAATGGATCTTGTTTTGTAGAACTTATGTTAACTCATATTAATTAATTAATTATGCAGTTTATTCTTGTTGCACTTTCTTGATTAAAATATGTTTGAAAACTGTATTAGTCCATTCTTGCACTGCTATAAATAAATAACAGAGACTGGATAATTTATACAGAAAAGAGGTTTAATTGTCTCATAATTTTGCAGGCCTTACAGGAAGCATGGGTGGAGAGGCCTCAGGAAACTTACATTCATAGCTGAATGTGAAGAGAAAGTAGGGGTGTCTTATATGGCCAGAGCAGGAGGAAGAGGTAGGGGAAGGTGCCACAAACTTTTAAACAACCAAATCTTGTGAATACTCTCTCACTATCATGAGAGCAACATGGAGGGGAAAATCTGTCCCCATACTTCAATCACCACCCATCAGGCCCCACCTCCAACATTAGAGATTCTAATTTGACATGACATTTGGACAGGAATACTGACCCAAACCATATTAAAAACAGAAGTTATGTTATGTACTCTTATTCCCAGTGCCTAAAAGTGTTCTTGGCCAGTGAGGTTCAATAACTATTCAAGGAATGAATGAAAGAACTGAAGATCACAGACAGTCATCAGGAGACTGAGGTTCTGGTTCTTAATGTGTCTCCAGTTTTCTGGGTAACATTGTAAAATTACTCCCACAATCATTTAATTAGATCAATTGTGTAATTTCACAGGGCATAATGATGAATTGGAGGTCTGGAAATACAAGGGATAATGTAAAGAAAAATCTCCCTCTCCAAATCTGCTAACATACCTGCTTTTATACTCACACATTCTTTTAATTTCAGTTGTTATAGTTAAGCTGTCCATGTTCCTGTCTTAAGTCTACCCTTTCCATCTTATAGACCCAAGGATATCACTTCCTCATTGACAGTTTTCTTCTGTCTACTGGACCATTCCCATAAACATACAGACATGTTTTATGTATTTTTTTCTCTCACAGGAACAACAAAAACAGCAGCAACAACAAAACCGCAAAAACCTTTCTTCCCATCATATTCTATTCAATTCCTGCTGCATTTCTCAATTACCATTAAAAAAACAAACAAACAAACAAACAAACACCCTCAAGAGTCTTCAATACTGGCTTGCCCCACTTCCTAACTTCACAGTTTTTCTTAAACTATTCCACTCACATTTTATTCACCAGTAGTTGCTGCAGTTATTCTTATCAAGTTTACCAATGACTTCTGCTATGCCAAAGGCAACGGTAATTTCTCTTTGTTACCTGGACATAGTTGATCATGCTCTCTTCTTGATATCCATTTTCCCTTTGAATTTTGAAGTATTGCTTAATCTTGGTTTTCTATCTGTCTCACTGGTCATTTCTTTTTTAGTCTTCCCTGCTGTATCTTGCTTGTCATCATATTTAGTAAAAAACTGGACTTTTCCATGGCTAAATCCTTAGATCTTTTCTCTGCTTTTTTCTTTTTACCTAAGTATGCAATTGATTGTATTTTATAAAGTCATAGTTTTAAATGCTTCTATATTCTGTAGCTTCCAAATGTATATGTCTAATTCCAATATTTCTCATGAACTCTCTCTAGTATATCCAAGAGCCTCTTCTAACTACATTTAGATATCAGATAGCTATCTCACAAATAGCATGACCAAAACCAAACTCTTGATTTTCTCTCCAAATTCTGTTTCTTCACATGTGTAATATCAGTAAAGTACTCATTCTTTCAATTGGTCAAGCTCCAAATCGTGATGTCACATTTGACTTGTTTTTCCTTTTCCTTTTATCTCTCTTGTGTCTAATCACCACATTCTCTCAGTTCTACTCTCAGATTATGCACAATACAACTAATTCTTCCCAATTTAACCACCACTATCCAATAGACTCCTAATAGGTCTCCATGATTCTACTTTGACTCCAATCTGAAATTTCAACAGAGAAGCCTCAGTGATATTTTTGGAGAATAACTCAGTTCACAATGGCTCAAAACTCTTTCATTAGCAACGAAATTCAAAATACTTAGGTTTGCCTGTAAAATAGATCTGTGACCTCAAGACAGATGCTCTTTCTGGTCTTATTTTGAGTCCCCCTTGTTCTCATTCAGCATACTCCAGCTACTCTAGCATCCAAGTAATGCCTCAAATAGGTTATGCTTTCACCTTGAGGCCTGTGTACTTACCTTTGCTTATCTTAGAATACACTCTTCTAGATAACTACATGATCTTCCTCTTTTTTTCCTTAAGGTCCTTGATCAAATTGATCTTTAGAGAAATCTCCAATGACCACAAATGTACACTTTTTGTATCTATTCTGCCTACTATTGTGTCAGACACTATGTCAGCACTTAGAATTTACTAATTTCATCATTCTGCAACTCTTAATTGTACTACCTTTTTATGTTTTTATTACCATTGGACACATACAGACTTTTTCTATATTATAAAGTAATTTCATGTGGCATAAATAAGAAGACATTCATTATATTAAGGTTTTACTTACCTTACAGGTCCATCTTGGACTAGTGACAACAGAAAGTCTCTGTTCATGATAGTCACTCAAGGACCCAGAAAAACAAGCATCCATTACTGGAATGTCATCAATTATTGTCTCAAAAAAGACCTCTGATCCAACTCAGCCTGACAATGGTCATAAATATCTCCTAATGTGTTTATTGGTTTCCTTGATTAGATTTATTTTTTCTTCTGTGAAATGCCTACTTATGCTTCATAGATTTGCCCACTTTTAATAACGAGTAGAAATTGTTTATATGTTCTTGAGTCTAATACTTTATTAGCTACATATATTGCAAATATCTCCTGTTTCTCCAATCTTTTCATTTGGTTCAAGGTATATATTGAAAAAATGAAAAGTTTTTAGTTTTATTAGAATCCAAATTATCACCCTTTTCTTATATAGCTAGTGATCCTTGTAACTTGTTTATGAAAAGAATTTGCCTAGCCCATATTCTAAGAGATAATCATCTATAGTTTTTCCAAACATTTTAAAATGTAGGTTTTGAAACTTAAGTCCTTTATCTGTCTCAATTTGACATTTTTATATAGAAGTGACAAAGAAGTCCAATATTTTTATTTTATACAAGAATAATTATTTTATTAAGTTCCATTTTGGGAATAATTCCTTTTTTCTCCACTGATATGATTGGCATTTCACATATCTGTAAATCTGTTTTAAAACTGTCCATTGTGTTCTGTTGGTCAATCTGCCTTTCTATTTCCAAATATTGTTTTAAATAATATAAGAACTCCTGATCTCTGGAAGAATAAATTTTCCCTTAATTCTTCTTGGCTTTTTAAATTCTAATGGAGTCTTCAAAAACTTTTGTCAGAATGTTTCCAAAGTGTATGTTTTAATACCCTCCAATCAGATATAGTTTATTTTCTATGATTTTAAGTAGGATTTTGAGAAGACAAGTACATCTTAAAATTATTGTTAGTGTTCACCTACCTTACTAAATGCTTTTCATAATTAAATTGATTTATTTGTAGAATTAATTATATATATACTCATAGCATCTGCAAATAGAGATTTCTTTCCCTCCTTTTTCCAGTCCTTATGCCTCTAATTTATTTTCTTGACTCATTGCATGGGTTAGAACCTCCATTATGATCATTAATGGAGTCAATAAAATATTAAAGTCAGCACTTTTAGGTGTTCCAGTAGCTCTGGTCAAATACAGCTCAAATAGAATTTCAGAGCTTGCAGAAGAGAGAGAAAGAAAGAGAATCTGGTTAGAATGTCCTTATTAAGGTAAGTCTTCTTTAGAAGAGACAAAAGATGATGTACTATGCAATGGTGTTAACTTTGGGTCAGAGTAACATCATCCACTAGTAAAATATAGATCGGTAACAGCCCTGCACTCTGATCAATCAGATCAGCATCTCTTTCTTTCTTTGGAGGAGGAACTGATCATTAGATGGGCATAGGTACCAAAGTTGAGAAGAGGAGCAATAAGGTACTCTCCACATGCAGAGATTTTAAAAGTGTATTTTAGAGGCTTGAGAAATAAAAGTACTTGAGGATAATATTAGTTTATTCTCCAGCTGACATCTCTATGAGATATTCTGGAGTTCAGGACAGCCTGTTTCATATCTCAGAAGAAGTGACACTCCATGGCCTACTCTTATTTTATGGGGCCATTCTGAAAGTCCTGCAGGCTGATCTGGAGACTTAGACTGAAAGCATCAGCTTGTTCTAAGTGCAGGGCAGAGCCACAGAATTGATGTTTTCTTTTATAGTGTTTCCAGCTTTGAGACAAGCTGTAAGACTTTTAATGGACTTAAAAGCTTGGCTCTGATAAAGTACCACTTAACACAAATTAACAGGATAGATGAATTATTTCAGAGAAACAGACCCTTACTTGGCATTTGATAGACTCAGAGGTTGAGAAACATGAACAACGAACACTGAGGAGGAGAGGTCAGCTGAGATTAGATTCAAATCCAGTTGTTACTTTTTAACTTATTACTCTGATAGTAGTTCACAGACACTCATTCAACAAACAGCGTGCTTCTGTAATCAAGGCACACTTTTCAGCCACTGAAGGCTTATTCGTTTTCTTCGTGTTGGTTACAGGCTAGTAGGGGAGATGAGGCATGTGCATACATAATTTTATTCAACATTAAGAAGTTGCAAGTATTGGAGAAGGGTTCTGGGAATATTGAGTAGGAAGCATCAGGAATCTGTCTCACCACCTAGACAAAAATTGCACTGGCAGAATCTGTCTAAGGTAACTATGTGGGAAGTCTGGAGGCTGTCAAAGGCTTGCAACTTTGAAAAGAAGGCATGGATAGTAAATTGTGGTTAATTTCAGTACATTTCAGCAATTAACACAGTGGTTGTTACCCATCTCCCTCCCCAGTCCCCATGCTAGACAGTCTTACATGTGTCCCTGGAGCAATCTGCACACAGTTTGTGGGAGTCAGGGTGGGCAAAAAGACCCTGTCATACAAATATGAGAGATCTGTGCTCTAATTGCTGCTTTTGACCAAAAGGTACAGATAAAGTGGTGGGTGGCCATTGTGGTTCAACTCTCTCAATTATTGCAAGCCTTTCCCCATCCAGCTGGTGACTTCCTGGGGAGTTAAAGGGCCACTGCCCTTCCCCCTTTCATTTTTTTTTCTTTTGAGAGCCACACATTAAAGACTAGGGCATTTAAGAACAATTGCTTATATGGAAAAAATTAGGAAATAACCAGTCATACCCAGGGAAATGTGTAGGCGCAGAAGAGACCCAAGAATACTTTAAGTTCACGTGAATAATCCTTGGCTCAGAGACAGCATATAACAATAAAAACGATAAAAATAAATATACAAAAACAATCACAGCCCCCAAAATATCTGAAATATGGTTTTCAGAGTTACCATATTATTAGATCCAAATATCCACTTTTCCACAAAAATCACAAGGCATACGGAGAAACAGGACAGTATGGCACATCAAAAGAAAAATCAACAGAAATTATTTTTGAACAAGGCCTGATGGCACATCTACTAGAAAAAAGCTTTTTAAGTATTAGTGGTGGTTTTCTTTTTTTATTTTTGCAGCTATTGTAAAAGAAGTTGAGTTCATGATTTGATTCTCCATTTGGTCACTGTTGGTATATAGAAGAGGTACTGATTTGTGTAGATTAATCTTGTATCTGGGAACTTTGCTGAATTCTTTTATCAGTTCTAGGAGCTTTCTGGAGGAGTCCTTAGGGTTTCCAAGGTAAAAGATTGTATTGTCAGCAAACAGTGACAGTTTGATTTTTTCTTTACTGATTTGGATACTCTTTATTTCTTTCTCTTGACTGATTGCTCTGGCTAGGACTTCCCGTAATATGTTGAAGAATAGTGGTGAGACTGGGCGTCCTTGTCTTGTTCCAGTTCTCAAAGGAAAAAAATACTTAGGAATATACCTAACCAAGGACTCAAAAGACCTCTACAGGGAAAACTACAAAACACTGCTGATAGAAATCAAACATGATACAAACAAATGGAAACACATCCCATGCTCATGGATGGGTAAAATAAATATTGTGAAAATGAACATAGTGCCAAAAGCAATCTACAAATTCAATGCAATTCTCATCAAAATACCACCATCATTCTTCATATAATTAGAAAAACAATTCTAAAATTGGTATAGAACCAAAAAACAGCCTGCATAGCCAAAGCAAGACTAAGCAAAAATAACAAATCTAGAGGCATCACATTACCTGATTTCAAACTATATACAAGGCCGTAGTCACCAAAACAATGTGGTACTGGTACAAAAATATGCACATAGACCAATGGAACAGAATAGAGAACCCAGAAGTAAACCCAAATATTTACAGGCAACTGATCTTCAACAAAACAATCAAAAACATAAAGTGCAGAAAGGACACCCTTTTCAACAAATGGTGCCAGGATAATTGACTACATGTAGGAGAATGGAACTGGATCCTCATCTCTCACGTTATACCAAAATCAACTCAAGATGGATTAAGGACTTAAATCTAAGACCCTAAACTATAAAAAATCTAGAAGATAACATTTTGTCTTTTCCAATGTTATCTTCTAAAATGTTTACAGTTTCTAGATATTGGCTTAGGCAAGAATTTCATGACCAAGAACCTCAATAAAAACAAAGATAAACAGCTGGGACCTAATTAAACTGAAGAGCTTTTGTATGGCAAAAGGAACAGTCAGCAGAGTAAACAGACAACCCACTGAATGGGAGAAAATCTTCACAATCTATACATCTGACAATGTACTAATCTCCAGAATCTACAATGAACTCAAACAAATCAGTAAGAACAAAACAAACAGTCCCATCAAAAAGTGGGCTAGGGACATGAATAGAAAATTTTCAAAAGAAGATATACAAATGGCCAACAAACATATGAAAAAATGGTTACCATCACTAATGATAAGGGAAATACATATCAAAACTACAATGTGATACCACCTCACTCCTGGAAGAGTGGCCAAAATAATAATAATAATAAGAAGAAGAACTGTAGATTTTGGCATGGATGTGGTGAACAGGGAACACTTATACGTTGCTGGTGGGAATGTAAACTAGTATAGCTGCTATGGAAAACAGTGTGGAGACTCTTTAAAGAACTAAACGTAGAACCACCATTTGATCCAGCAATCCCATTACTGAGTATCTACCCAGAGGAAAATAAGTCATTATTTGAAAAAGATACGTGCGCATGCATGTTTATAGCAGTACAATCTCCTAACAAAGGAAAGCCCTGGAGTCAATGGCTTCAGTGACCAAATATACCAAATGGCTAAAGAACTAATCATAATCTGTCTCAAACTTTTCCAAAAAATTGAAGAGGAGGAAAATATTCACATTGAAAATAAAGAACCAAATTGTCTGTTTACAGATGATATGGTCTTAGATATAGAAAATTTAACTATCCCAGAAAAAAAACTAATCGAACTAATAAAAGGATTCAGGAAAGTAAAAGGTTACAATGTTAACAAACAAAACTCAGTTTCACATCTGTATGCTAACGATGAGCAATCTAAAAATAATTACAAAAACAGTCCCATTTATACTAGCATTAAACAGAACAAAATACTTAGGAATTCACCAAGGAAATGAAATACTTTACAATAAATACTACAAAACATTGCTGCATGAAATTAAAGAAGACACAAATAAATGGAATCATCTTCTATGTTCATGTGTTGGAAGAGTTAATATTGTTAAAATGTCAATACTGCCCAAAGTGATCTACAGATTCAATGAAATCATTATCAAAATCACAATGACATTTTTTACGGAAATAGATAAAACACAATATAAAATGGAATCTCAAGTAGCTAAAACAATCTTGAAAAATAGCAAAGCTGTATAAGAGTTCCCTTATCTCTGCATCCTTACTGACATTTGTTATTTTGTATCTTTTTGGTAATAGCTTGTTGGTAGGAATGCAAATTTTCATTATGGAAAACATTTCCATTATGGATATTTCTCAAAAAACTAAAAATAGAACTATTGTAAAATACAACAATCCCACTACTTAGTACTTATTCAATGGAAAGGAAATCATTATATCAAAGAGACACCTGCATCTTCGTGTTTATCGCAGCATTATTTGTAATAGTAAAGATGTGGTATTAACCTAAGTGTCCCTCAGTGGATGAATAGATAAAGAAAATGTGGTATACAGACCTAATGGAATACTACTCAGCTGTAACAAAGAACAAAATCCTGTCATTTGAAGCAATATGAATGGAAACGGAAGTCATTCTGCTAAGTAAAATAAGCAAGGCACAGAAAGATAAATATAACATATAACGTTTTTACTGATATGTGAGAGCTAAAAAAGTTGATCTCATGAAGGTAAAGAGTAGGATGATAGTTACCAAAGTTTGGGAAGGGTATGTGTATATGTGTGTGGTGGGTAGAAGAGGGTGGGACAAATGAAGACAGGTAGCTTAATGGGTACAAAAATACCATTAGAGAGAAGGAATAAGTTCCGATGTTTAATAGCACAGTAGGGTGACTGCAGTTAAAGACAATATATTGTATATTTTGAAATAATTAGAAAAGCAGATTTGAAATGTTCCAACACAAAGAAATGATAAATATTCAAGGTGATGGATAACTTAAATACCCTGAATTGATTAGTATACATTTATGAAGTATCAAAATATCACATGTATTCCATAAACATGTGCAAATATTATGTATTAATAAAAAAGAAAAGAAATAAAGAACAAACCTGGAGGGCTCACACTTATTGTACTGACTTAAGACAGATGTACAGATCAGTGAAATAGAATGGAGAGCCCATGAGTAAATTCTCATATATGTGGTTAAAATTTTTGACAAGGCTACTAAGATTATTTTATGGGGAAAGACAGTCTTTTCAAGCTACAGTAGAAGGAAAACTGGATATAAACATGCGAAAGAAAGAAAAGAAAGAAAGAGAGAGAGAGGGGGAGGGAGGGAGGGAGGGAGAAAGAAAGAAATTGGACTTATCTAACATCAGATGCAAAATTAATTCAAAATGGATCAAAGACCTAAGTGTATGACCTACAATAACAAAACTTTTAAAAGAAAATGTAGGACAAGGTCTTCACAACATTGGATTTCAAAATTATTTCCTTAAAATGATACCAAAAGCACAGGCAACAAAAGAAAAAAATAGAGAAACGGAAATTTATGAAAATAAAAAAATACACTATCAACAGAGTAGAAAGGCAACCCATGGAATGGCAGAAAATATTTGTAAATCATATATCTGATAAGAGATTGGTATTCAGAATGTATAGAGAACTCCTAACACTCAACAACAACACCAAAATCAACCTGATTTTAAAAATGGACAAAATACTTGAATAAACTTTTCTCCAAAGAAAACACACAAATAACCGATGAGCACATGAAAAGATGCTTAGCATCACTAATCATTAGGGAAATGCAAATCAAAACTAACTGCTACTATGAGATACCACCTCATGCTCAAGCTATTATCAAAAAAGAAAAAGAAAAAAGAAAAAAGATATATTGGAAAGGATGTGGAGAAGTTAGAACCCTTGTGAACTGTTGGTAGGAATGTAAAATGGTATAGCTGATGTGAAAAGCAGTATACAGATTATTCAAAAAATTAAAAATAGAATTGCCATATGGCCCAATATTTCCACTTCTGCATATACATCTAAAATTTGAAAGCAGGGTCTCAAAAATATATTTTTTAGACCCAGGTTATGACAGCATTAGACACAGTAGGTAAAATGTAGAAGCAATCCATGTTAATCAATGAATGAATGGATTTTTAAAAATGGTATACACGTGCAAAGAAATATTATTCAACTGAAAAAGGGGGAAAAACCCTCCACAATATGCTACAACCCAGATGATGCTTGAGAACAATATGCTAAGTGAAATAAGTCAGTCACTAAAAAAGACATATATTGTATGATTCTACTTATACAAGATACTTGGAATCACAGAGACAGAAAGTAGAATGGTGGATGACAAGGGATGGGGGCAGGGGGAATGAGGAGTGGTGGTATAAAGGGTATACAGTTTCAGTTTTACAAAGTGAAAAGAGTTATGAAGGTGGCTGGTGGTCATGGTTGCACATTATGAATGTATTTAATACTGCTGAACTGTACACTTAAGATAGTTAAGATGGTCAATGTTATGTGTCTTCTACTGCAATAAACATTGAACAGAAAATATGTGGTAAGTATTGTTAGAAGCTTGTGTTAAGAGAAGAATCACATGAGTTTGGAGGTGTGGAAATCAGGGGAGTGTAGCTGGAAGGTAGAATTTCAGCGCTTCTTTGAAAGAGTCACAGGATTTGGGAAACTCCCAAATTTGGTTCAAGCTAAGAGCAAGACATTTTTTAACATAGAGGTAAAGAGGTATGTTCCCTAAAGGCAGAGAGAAGAGAGTAGCCATTACATCTCTTGGGGAGGAGGTTATAGAGGTACGTGGTAGTAGGGGGATGAGTGGATCTAAAGAAGACTAAGAAAGAGTTAAGAATCAGATATGATATGGTTTAGATTCAGGGAAAAAAGTGAGATCAAAACAGAACAGATGTATTTATTGTCAGTAGAGAGGAACAGGGAAAGAAATTAGAGAGGGAGGAAAGATAGGTTACGTCGACATCACCATAATTTTTCACAGGGTAGAGTTTATGGTTTGAAAAATAACTTTTATTCTGCAGTATACCTAAATAAACAATTTCAGTGCCTCTTATCTTCATGATTCAGAAATCGTTGTTTTATAAAATGCGAGAAATACATAATTTTAACAAACGTGTCCCTTTGGAAAAATATTTCCTGCTGTTTCCCTCACTAACATGGAGTTGATACACTAAACAGGGTTCTTTATTTTCCCCCTTGTTACCAGTCTTAAAATAGCATTCTCTAATGTCCTGGGATGGGCCTCTGAGTCAGAGACAATTGAGCGTGAGCAACAGTGACCTCATAATTGAAGTGTGAGGTGTGTTTTCCCAGCACACTGATGAGGCTGGGGAGAGTGAAGACTGTGGTTGATTGTGGCGCAGGTGTTGCAGAGGCTGATTAGTTTAAGAGTTGCACTGGCAGAAAGGGAAATTGAAAAAGATAAATGAAGTTAAGCAGAGTAAGAGAATGAACTGGATGGACTGAGAGTTGTGGGCTGGGCACTTTGGACAGACTTTAGAGATTGATCACCTAGTTCGGTCTTAAGAGTTTTTGAGGACTCTCAGCACTGGAGATTAAATGGCAAACTAAAAGTCACAGAGCCAGTTGACAGCATGCTCAAAACCAAGACTCAGGCTATAGTTTCTCCCAGTCCAGCATTCTTTCCATTCCAGGTTCTATGAGAAGAATAAGGTGGGGAAAATAAGGCGGTTTCTGGAGGCATGAACTGTGAGAGGTGTACAGTCAGGGCTGTCTTCATGGGCACGCAATTTGCACTGCGTGTGGGATCTCACTCTCCAAAGGGCCTCACACTGGGTTTAATGATCCATTGCCAATATCTTGAAATTCTTTGTAATTTGGAAACAAGAGACCCCACATTTTTAGTTTGCAAGGAGCACTAAAAATTATATCCCTGGACCTACTTGTCCTACCAATATGACCACAATGAATCCAGAAAACAAGCTAGTTATGAGATGGCTCTTGCACTTTGCTTGCCGTGAATGATGCATCACTCTCCTGCAGGTTAAGGAAGTGATGAGTCTTGATATCAATTAGAAAAAATTTCTAATATCTATTTCAAAACTTCAAGGTCTGGGACAAGCATTCATGGCTAAGCATTACTTAGAAAAAGCTTTGGGCTGAGACAGCAATGATTCTCATCATTGAGACAGAGTAAATTTCTGAGCCTTAGTTTCCTTTGTTTGTTTCTTTATAGAAGAGATAATTGGAAAAAAAAAAAAAAAAAAAGCACAAAGTGAAACCTTACCAGTTGCCATGAAAGCAATACATATTGTAAGTCACAGCATAAAGTTGTCATTTAAGACAGCTCATTGCTAAAATTTCTATGACATTATAATTATTTAGGATACAGGACTTGTCAAAAATCAGAGTTAATTTCCAGTCTCTACCACATAATAGCTGTGACCATGAATTAATGACCTACCTTAGCAGTCTGAGTCTTTCTTAGTTTCCTCATCTGTAAAATGGGGATAGAACTAACTACCTAACAAGTTTATTTTAGGGATAAATGAGTTAGTGTATATAAGTACTTGGCATGGTCCCATCTCATAGTAGAAACCTATAAAATAATAGTCATATGATTAATAGTAAGCTGACATCTTTGATCTTAATTCCCCTCCCAAGTATAAGAATCCAGATCCCTTCATTCAGTAGGCTTGTTCTTGGCCTCTGAAATATTTCTCAGACTTTCAAAGGATTGGTAGCTATTTTGAGTGGGGGATGGAAAGATAGAGGAAGCATTTGTTTCCACCAAGTGGGAGCCATCCTCTTCTCTGATCCAGAATTTTGCCCAGCAAGACCTGCTATGCATATTCACAGCATCCAACAGCTTGTTCTGTCATGCCCAAAAGATGAGTTATTGCACAGGCCTCCAACTTTCCACTCACAAGCTGTCTATTCCTAGACCAAAGCCTGATTGGGACTATGGTAGGAGGTATAGGGGGATGTTTAGGGTTGGGAGGAGGCTTGGATAGAAACAGATGGTGGTTTGGCAGAGTGATTAAAACACTAGATATCTGTTTTAATGAATTGCCTACCCAGCAGATAGAACACTGCAATACCAAGTCCCAGTCTTCTCCATCTGTAATTGTAGTCTTATTTACAGAGTGTATTTTCTGCTGATAAAGCCACTGCATTTGCCACTGTCCCCTTGAATGTCATGGGGTGAAGAATTATAAGGGCAGAGAGGAGACAGATAAGCAAAAAGAAATAGATTGATCAACTGCTTCCCAGGCTTGTACCAATCTGGAAGTTTCACCAAACAGTCAAATTTTTCTGTGTGATATTTGGTGAGTCACTTAACTTCTCTGGGCTTCCTTTCCTCTATTAGGAAAATGCAGCTGGCAGTCTGGCCTCCTAGTTATGTCACCTTTAAGTGAATGATAAAGAGATGAGGCCTAGATCATAATTCACTTTGGAAGAAATATACTATAGTAACCATTAAACCCTGTTACAAAATGCCCAACAGGAAACAAAAACAATCCTATATGTAACGGTTGACCTTCAGACTCAAAATGATTTTTTATGCATTGGGGAGCTAATATTTTCACCTGTGAATTAGGAACTATTATGTGTAATAATGATTTAATGCCCTCCACTTAGCAGGAGGACAAGAAGAAACCCGCTGACATTTCCCTGCCTGTAAAAGCTAATTTGGAGTTGTATATTAATTAACTGCATTGATGCAGAGCAAGCCAATCAGAATTAGGAATACCAGGTTAATGCTACTCTTTCTTATTTGGTGGCTGAGGTAATTCTCTCTGGATTTGAGCATTTCTAACTCTATCTTATAAGCACACTAACCTTAGAATAATCATATTGTCAGTAAACACAGTTTTTCATATTTGCAACATCTCTTTTATAAATCTGAGCTGCTTTTTATCTGTGAAATGGGAATTGCTGAACATATCACAAGATGATTGGAAATCAAGTGTAATAGGTGTGAAAGTACTTGGTAAATTATGAAACACTATAACAATGTTATCTAGTCATTTTATTATTGTAATTACTATCAGTTTTTAAAAATGAATTTCAAAAGAGATTGAAGCAAAGGATTAAGTTTCCATGTTAGTATTTGAAGATACATTTTAAACATGACTTCATAACAAAGCAGAAAAACACGTATATCATAGGATAAATGAATAAATCAGTCTTCTAAATGGCAGTATTGTGGCACCTGGTGAGTCTTGGTCTGTTGTGAGGAGTATTACAATAATTGTCGTAACAATAATAATTAAGGTACAAAAGTTTGTAAAAACTTACTTTTTGCTGTTACTTAGATCAGAGTTTATACATTGTTTTGTCACTCACATGAATTCCAACCTACTTTCTTGTGTGGGTGAGAAAGCAGCAGATTCATAGCTAATTGTGTGGCAATTTCACATAACCTTGAGTAGACCTCAAGAATGTGCTTGAATGTTAACATTAAAAATACATGTTATAGTCAGTTAAGTGAGATATACAAAGTTGAAGATGATTATTTTTAATTATAACACTATAAAATTCTAGTAAGTTTATTAGACTGACAGATTTTGTCTGAAAATAGTTTTGATGTCATCTTCTGCACAGCAATAGCTTGAGAGAGAAATTTTAGCTCACAAATCATAATCGCCCTAAGTCACACTTGATATTTAGAATACTGTTTTGGCAGCTCAATATTTAGACAGATATGCTTCACAAAGTTCCTTAAAACAAAACATTTAAGTCAGAGGACTATAAACCATGCTTTTATTACTTCCCTTTCAGCTATATGGCCTAAAGTTACTTATTTACTATCTCTAAGCTTTAGTACTCTCAGTTATAAAAGATAGAGTATATAAACCAATGAGCAGGGCTTCGGTAAAAGTTAAATATTAGAACATGGGACATTCCAAAATGTAATGAGTACTACTATCAACACCAATGACATCATTGTGCTTTTCAGTAATATGTTTTCATGAATTGGGTTTAGGTGAGCAAGCATTGTGAGTGGACACTGCAGGAAAATTGACTTTGATAGCTGCTTTACCAGATGGTGGGGTGAGAATTTAGAGTAAGGATATGTTTTCCAGTGCCGGCTCTTCAGAGGCAGAATTCAATGTGTGTTTGTAGACATTTCTTACTTTAGGTAACTCTCATTGATTTCAAAGTGCAGGTTCTCTCATAATTTCTGTTAAGTAATACGCTATTAACTCTCTGCCAGTCACTCCAGGAAGAGGAGTGAAGTGGAAAAGGAAATTCAAGAACTCTGACCTATTGTAGTCATTGTTGATACCATTCTCTGTGTCTTTCTAAGCCCCCAACAGAGGGAATTTTGTTTAACTAGTATCTACTCCATTGTAATAAATCATCTGCCTGGGTCCTAAAATTCTTTTCCCAGACATTTGCCCAACCAGATAATCATTCCCTCCTCTGTGATATACTTCTAATACCTACTTGTTATAATAGCCTGTGAAATGACTATGACTATTTTCTCTATTAGACTATACGCTCCTTGAGGTATGAGCCATAATTTAATATCTTATTCATTAGTATCCACTATAGTACATGTGATGTAATGGATACCCAAATCCTATAAATTTACAATAACATAAATTTATATGATTTACCATTTTTGAGGTGTCAACCAAAGGTCACTAGTATTTTGGGGCAGAGATACATGGCAGATTTAACTGGGGTAATTCAAACATTTAACATTGACTCAATATGTCTTGATATCCTTACATTGAAAATAAGATCAGCTTGTTCTAGCTATAAGTTTAAAAATTAATTAAAATCATTTTCCTCTTTTTCAGGAAGAGAAATGTAGTATTGCAAGTTGTGAGCTCAAAACAATGCTCAGTAAGTATGAGTCAGAGAAAGCCTTGAAATAAGAATAATAGGTATGTAAAAATCTCTCAATAATATTTGTTATCAATTCAGAGGTATTAAAGAGAATTTGTTTAAAAAGGGCTGCCCGGGTCAAATTTGTTTGTAAGACCAAGCAAAGTCCTGCCTTCTCTAAACATTTTTACTGCTAAATCAATATTTTCTAATAATAAACCAAATATCTTCATAAATCAAACTTTATTATGAGAAAAATTAAGGCTAGCCTGAGTAAGTAGTATGCCCACTAATATTCATGCTATTGACTCCCAGAGGTAACTGAGTGTGTGTTTGTGTATGTGTGTGCGTGTACGTTAGAAAAGGTGCAACCCCTAGGTAAAATACACTTGGAAAATTTATGATTTCTTTGTATAAGCAATACAGCTGATAAGTAGAAATATTGCTATAGGCCTAGTGTGATGCTCTTCTCAATTCTTTCCTAAAAGTTGTAAAAACAAGTTTTGTTTTGTTTTGTTTTGTTTTTGAGATGGGGTCTCACTCTGTTGCCCAGGCTGGAGTGCAATAGAGTGATCTGGGCTCATTGTAGATTTGACCTCTTGGGCTCTAGCGATCCTCCCACTCTAGCCTCCTGAGTAGCTGAGACTACTGGCACACACCACCACACACAGCCAAGTTTTTTATTTTTATTTTTTTGTAGAGATGGGGGTCTTACCATGTTGCCTAGGCTCGTCTTGAACTTCTGGACTCACGTCATCCTCCCGCCTCAGTCTCCCAAAGTGTTGGGATTACAGGTATGAGCCACTATGCCTGGTGATAAAAACAAGTTTTGAAAATGCAGCATACAATCACTACTTCTTGAAGAGACAGTGCAATACCCTCCAGGGTGCTAACTATATGAGTGTAGAGACTATCTGCATTTTATCTTTAGGAGCTATCACAGTACTTGGTATGTAATTGCAACTCAATACATATTTGTGGAAAGAACAGAAACATAGATTAAGACCATTGCATTCTGTGACCATAAACTTACCCACTTACCCACTGGACCAAAACTTAATTATCTTCCAAGGCCCAGATCCGAAATTGCATTTCTTCTTTTAGCACAGTAGGAGGAACCAATAAATATCTTCCTCATGACAAAGAGAGTAATAAAAATTATTATGAATGCCATTTATTGAGCCACCAATATACCAATCTTTCTAAGCAGAGTCACTCTGATTCTTACAACATCCTTTGAAGCAGACTTGGTTGCCTTGTTCCCTATTATAAGAAAAAGGGGGCCACACAGGTAAATAATATTCCCAATTCACAGAGCTAATAATTGACAGATCCAGTATTAAAAAATGGGTTTCTTTGCTTCCAGATGGTGTTTTTCCAACTATGCCAGGCTGCTGCCCACACTTTAAAAAAGCACTGTAATATGCTAATTTAAATAGGTGTCGTTTACATTCCTGAGCAGCTGTGTGATGCTCCAAATTGACTTGTCTTCCAAACTGCGTGGAAAATAATATCTAATCCTTATCAATTATAAATACATAACACTGTGTTTTAAGTACTGGGTAGTTGATGAGTAATGCTGAGCTAAATTTTTAATGAGTGATAAAGGTTAAAACCTTTGGCAGGCCGGACATGGTGGCTCATCCCTATAAGCCCAGCACTTTGGGAGGCCAAGGCGGGTGGATCACTTGATGTCAGGAGTTTGAGACCAGCCTGGCCAACATAGTGAAACCCCAACTCTACTAAAAATACAAAAATTAGCCAGGCATAGTGACGGGCGCCTGTAATTTCAGCTACTTGGGAGGCTGAGGCAGGAGAATTGCTTGAACCCTGAAGGCGGAGGTTGCACTGAGCAGAGATTGTGCCACCACACTCCAGCCTGGGTGGCAGACTGATACTCCATCAAAAAAAAACAGAAAAACCTTTGGCAGGCAGTCACATCTCAGCAAAAAGCCTAATATTAGTACTGTGGTATTTTAAATCTTGGAAGGACCTTAGAGTTAAGTATAGTATTTCATAATGAGAATGCTTTTGTATTTTGGGCAAGAGTGGTCTTTGTTGTACAGGGCTAGAAAGGGCTGAGTATTTTTCCTCTTTGCCTTTCCTCTACTCAAGGCCAAAGGCACTCCTGTCATTAAGGCAATCAGAAATGCCTCTTCACATTAAAAAAAAAAAAAAAAAGCAACACAGAAAACAAAAACAAAAACAAAAAACCTCTCCCATGCATTTGAAAAGGCTCCCCTGGGCATCACATAAGGACTGCTGGTTGTCCAAATCCATCTTGTGTGGCACCTGTAGGTGTATAGGTGGTGGTACTCTACTCATGATCACACAGTCCGTAAAGTGAGGAGCAGAGCCAGCAGTGTTCTAGTTAGTGATAATAACACCAACAATAATAATGGTCTCCAGCTCTATTCATGTCCCAGCAAAAGACACGAGTCTCATTCTTTCATATGACTGCATAGTATTCCATGGTGTATATGTTTTCAATAAAAGCAAAAAATTGACAAATGGGATCTATTAAACCAAAGAGCTTGTGCACATCCACAGAAACTATCAACAGAGTAAACAGCTGACAGAATGGGAGACAATTTTTGAAAACTGCATTTGACAAAGGTCTAATACCCAGTATCTGTAAGGAACTTAAACAAATTTACAAGAAAAAAAACATTAAAAAGCAGGCAAAGGACATGAACAGACACTTTTCAGAAGATGACATACATGCATCCAACAATGATATGAACAAAAAGTTCGACATCACTAATCATTAGAGAAATACAAATCAAAACCACGACGAGATACCATCTCACAGAAACCAGAATGGCTATCATAAAAAAGTCAAAAAAGAACAGATGCTGGTGAGGTTGTAGAGCAAAAGGAATCCTTTTACACTGCTGGTGGAGGTGTAAATTAGTTCAAGCATTGTGGAAGACAGTGTGGTAATTCCTCAAAGACCTAAAGACAATACCACTCTTGATATCTGTCATATCAAAACAACTGGCTCAAAATCACCTGCTTCGTTAGGTGAACACTTACATACTTACTAAGAAAATATATTCTTATTGTTTCTCCAATAAGAGTGTAAACTCCAGATTAAAGGACTCTTTATTCTGCTTTTCTATTCCAATACAGTGCCTGGAAAACAATAAAATCTCAGAAACCAGATGTTCTGCACACTGACTTTGTGCTAGATTTTATTCTAATCACTTTCTATGATTGACTAATTTAGTCCTCATAACAACTCTAAGAGGTTGTCACTATTATTATCCTAATCTTACAGAGAAAATAACACACAGAGAAATCAAGTCAGTCAAGTTTACACAGCTAGTAAGTGGTGAAGATCGTATTCAAATCTGGGCCATCTAACTCCAGGACTTGTGCTCTAAATCACTCTGCAGAGTAATATGGGTGTATTGTGTTATAATGAGGAACAAAGAAGACAGTAATGTAAATCCCTTAGTATAGGATCTGGAACTAAAGTTCTTAGTAAATTGTAGATGTTATTATTATTGAGATGAAGTCTTGCTCTGTCCCTCAGACTGGAATGCAGTGGTGCAATCTCAGCTCACTGCAACCTCCTCCTGCTGAGTTCTAGTGATTCTCCTCCTCAGCCTCCAGAGTAGCTGGGATTACAGGCATGGACCACAACAGCTTGCTAATTTTTGTATTTTTAGTAGAGACAGGGTTTCCCTGTGTCAGCCCGGCTGGTCTCGAACTTCTAACCTCAAGTGATCCATCCTCCCAAAGTGCAGGGACTACAGGCATGAGCCACCATGCCCTGCCGAGGCCATTCTCTTTATAAACTAAAACAGGAACTGAAAACCAAATGCCTCATGTTCTCAATTATAAGTGGAAGCTAAATAATGAGAGCACATGGACATATAGAAGGAAACAACACATACTGGGGCTTATTGGAGCATGGAGGGTGGTAGGAGGGAGAGAATCAGGATAACTAATGAGTACTAGGCTTAATACCTGAGTGATGAAATAATGAAATAATCTGTACAGCCAACCTCCATGACACAAGTAGATCTATGTAACAAATCTGCACTTGTACCTTTGAACTTAAAAGTTAAAAAAACAAAAATAATAAAACAGTGGCTAGGTCATAGACTTTGTAAAAGACAAGAGCTAGAATTGTACTTGCCCCTAGAAATACAGACAAGAGTTATAATAATAAAAAGTACAGACGATGGCACTAGACAAATAAGAACAAAAATATTTAAAATCAGTGTATTGCAAGATGGAGGTGTGTGTAGATGTGTCTGATAAAGAGAGAGAGAGTTAAGTTGGAGTAGCCTCCATGAAAGTAGGAAATATCCATAACGAAGAACAAAGCATAACTGGAGGATGGAATACAAGCTGAGGTTCAAATATACAACAGATTTGGGGTTGCCCCAAGGGAGTTTCATTTCATCCTTAGAGGATGCAGCTTAATCATTCATGGCCCTTTAACCATATTCTCAAGAATAGTATGTGAAGGGTGAAACTAATCCCAAGATAATGAAGAGGCACTAATTGTTTTAGGTATTGTATCTGGTCATGTGAAAGTCTGTTGAAAGGGTTAGAGTCCTTTGAATAAGAGAAAAGAAAATAAAAGAGCAATATGCAGCAGAGATGTGACGGAAGACCTGAAAAATTGAAGCAATGAGAAAAGAAAAGGAATTTGGATGGATTAGTCTGGAAAAATAAAGGCTTGGGGTAAAGGAGGTAGCGAGTGGGAAGTGAGGTGCCAGTGGATGAATCCTAGTGTTGAGCTTATATTCCTTTGTGCAGAACACATCAGCACAGTGCCTGACACTATAGAATATACAGAAATGACACTGTGGTCTCTATTCTTAAGAAGTTTCTAGTCTTATAAAGTCTATATAATGGATGTAAAACAATCACTTTTATAAGAGGTGATAAGTATTCTGGTGGCCTCATTAAGAGAAAAATTGCACCCAGCTGGAGGGAGTGGAGTGGGTTGTTTCCACTTGAGGTTATAGAAACAGCACGGTATTGGAATATACAAGATAGGCATTCATATCCTGGTTCTGTCCTCCAGCAGGTCCTTCCATGGATATTGGGCAGTATTTTATTCTCTATAGGCGTGTGTGTGTGTGTGTGTGTGTGTGTGTGTGTGTCCCCACATAGGTATTGTTTTAAATTTGGTTTTATATTAGAATCACATGGAAAGCTTTTAAAAAGTATTAATATTGAGCCTTAACCTAACTATTTAAATAAGAAATTGCTATAAGCTGGGCTTGGGCATCGACACTTTAAAAAACTTTCCCAGGTGATTCCACTGAGCTGTAGGTTTGAGAACTCCTGCACTTTAGTTTGCTTCTAAGGATGGTGAGGAAGTTAGAACAAATCAAGTTTAAAGTCACTTCCAATTTCTAACCTGTATTATTCTGTTCATTTCATATTCTTATTTATACATTATCTTTTCCTTTTGCCAATGAAGAGACAGAGGTCTTGACAGCGTACGTGACATCCTCAAAAAGCAGGTAAGTCCCACAATAAGAAAATGTCAGCACCTGCACCATGCTCTGTGCTCCTGCTTACCAACCCTGTGCCTTCCTCCCCCATCACTTGGCCAGTCATCCTCTTAGATGGATTCTGAGATTGTTACCATTGGGAAGGGTTATATTAAAGTCTTAGGGCATTTGTGAAAGTAGAGTACAATTTGTCAACATTCTGGAATTGAATTTTGCATCAGTGACAGCAGGGTTAGAGGTAACACAATGACAATCTCAGCAGCAGTATTTGACTCTCCAACTGACCCACTCTTCGATGTTTTGCCCCTATTTGAAGAGGGAATCAGGCATAAGTCAACACAGCTGGGTCTCAGGGTGCAGCTGAGTGGGGAAATGCCTTGCTGCTCCCCAGGCTGAACAGTGGAGGGAGACAGAACTCCGAATTTGCCCTAATAGGTTTTTTGACCACCAAGTGCTGGGTTTACATTTTCTCTGAAATATTGTTTTTTTTAATTCTGTTTTTGTTTTGTTTTTTTGAAAAATATCTATAAATGACCCTTACCTCAGAGTTACGAAGAATAGATTAAAAGTGCTGCGGGGAGACGTGGGTGAGTGAGCTCAGACTAACAAATTCAGGAAGGGAGGAGGAAAAAGGAGTCCACACAGGCCAAAAAGTGAGTGTGTGGAGGTGTGTGTGTGCCCCTGTGCAAGGGGAAAGGAAGGACGTGAATGAGGGAAATAAGTTGGGTGTGACAGATTTGTTGAAACATCTGACTTCAGGTTTTGGAGTCAAGAGTCATATAGTCTTTACAGACCATTCAAAGTAATTTTGGCTTTTCTTTCTCTTTCTCTTGCTTTTTTCAATGAAATACTTATACAGTATGTACTACACACAGGGCTGTGAGTTTCAAGAGGGCAGAGGCATGCCTGTTCACTTATTTGTGACAATGACCTAGCTCCATGCCTGAACCATGGTAAATTCTCACCACCTGTTTGATTCTGATGAATCATGGAGAACACTGACTTATCGGCACAGAAATCTCCTTAAGAGTTTTCTCTTAAACCACCTTAGCATTTATGTGTCCCACCCTCAAAGGTAAGCAAATCATATTTGCCTATGTGATGTCAGAGCTTAGCCACAGTCTGTTTAGTTGCTCATGGTGTTAAGTGAGTTCTTCTATGGAGCTTTATGTTCTTAGAATTTGTTTGATGCTGATCTTCATTCACTGTGCCTTTCATTCTCTATGGTCTTGCAGATGGTGTTTTATTGAAAGAAATCACCTTTATTCCAGGCAAAAAATGGCTCCCAGATATATTGTCGGTGTTTCTGCCAGCTTGTGTTAATTTTCACAACCTCTGAACAACTGGCAAAATAATTGCTGATGTGGCAGATGTTCTTATGCTCTCAGATAATTCAAGTAATTTTCCACGTTATTGGTACATTGATGACATCATTTAGAACTATAAACAGTATAAAATAGTGGATACATAGTATTCATCCATTCATTCAGTAAGCATTGATTGCCAGGTGCATCCCGACATTTAAACTCACTTTTCCTTTACTAAAAATATTGCATTTTATAAATATTAATTACAAAATATATAATGGTCTCTAATAGAGAATCTTTCTCTGAATAGCTAGGGGAAGGCTCTGCAGGAGACCAGGCTTATGCAGGTTTTGCTTGTTCATTGATTGATTTTTCTTTTGTTTTGATTTGCCCAGGAGAGAGGTGTGACTGATAGTCAATATGGTCACGTTTAGGAGAATAAATTCATTTTGAGTAAATGAAAACAGCATTATCCCATTCTCTCTCACATAGAAGATCTTAGAAGTATATAAATAGCCCCTAGAAGGGTATATGTGGAGTCCCATTATCTGGAAAAGGTGATGAAATTAGACTCTGGATTTCAAGGCTTGGAAAAGCAACATAGCTAAAATCTTGGAGGTGTGGACTACAGGGAAAAAAGAAACAATAGTTCTTAGTTTGCATGTGACATCATTAAGCTAATACAGCTACTGTTATTGAGAGGTCCAGCTTTCTGGGGCATAGCCACTTATGGGAATGCAAGAAGCGAATACCAAGGTAGATAAATCTAAAAACTCAGGCAAGAGATACCTATGGTTAGTTTTCTCACTAAGGGAGTGGAATAAGCTTTCCTTAAAGGCCAAGAACCTATCCAGATGCCTGGATCAGCAGGTGATTGACATGGTAGGTGGAGTTGATTTCTTTTATTCTTATAAAACTATGGTAATGATAGTAACCAGCCCTATCTGACTTCTGGTAAGGAAGCTACACCTCCTTTTGAGCTGTTTTGTGCCCAAAATTTCTTACATCATTCAGGGGAAGTGAGAAGCTCCAAATACAAAATATGTGATTCCCTGCTGATGTGTCAGTAGGGCCCTATGTGAAAATTAAGAGAGATTTTACACATTGGGATTCTGAGTTTGTAGAACAATTCATCTTTGATATAGGCAAACTTTTGGTCAAATTAAGAAAAATTTAACTAGCGAGGGTGAGATCACGTCTCTGCATCTCAATGTTTTTAGAGTTTTTAGAATCTTATTGTTTCCCAAATATTACTAACTGTAGTGAGTAATGCTATAAGTATTTTTATAGTGTCTCTATAAGTCCTCATCTTACTTCTCTTCTCACAAATATGTTGTTGTCAATGACATTCACCTCTAGGAAACATTTTTAGCCCTTGGCTTCCGTAACAAAAAACTCTCTTGATGGCTATTCTTCCTTTCTTGCCTCTCTAGAGTCTATTTTCCATAGATTTGCGTTGTGCTTGTTCTGCTGCTACTCAGCACTGAAGTTGGCTGTGTTCATCTGACTTGGTTTAGACAATGGAATTGGATGGCATGTGACTTATATAACTTCTAACCAGAAGCTATTAGAGCCCTGCCACATACCTGGCAAAAATCCAGGTGGCAGCTCTTCCATTAAGCTGGATCTCAAAGTGAGGATGACCTGGATCTGAGCCCTCAGCTGATGTGAGCTGGGCACAGAACATGAGTAAACATTGTCATTTGTCTTAACTGACTGAGAGTTTTATATTGTTTCCTTCTGAAACCTTCCCTACCCTGACTGATGTAGTGGGATACTTAGAAATGGTGTGCTGCTGCAAAAAGTCCCTCATATATGTGACATTGCCTTAATGATTGGCTGACAGGTGGTAAACAAACTGATCAGAAGTTGGGAAGTTCGTATTTTCTATTTTGCAGAGAAAAGTCATTTAGTTAAAAAAAAGCACAAATTATCTGTGGCAAGTTGGGAAGAAAATCATGCAGCTTGTGAACTTGTGGTTGCAGAAGAAATGGCCATGAAAAAGAATTTACTCCTTCGGGTTCCATCTGGCAATGCACTAATAAAGAGATGATCTCAGAAATGTATTAGCTAGCTTGTGAATTAAAATGTAAGGGAATAGAGAAAATTAATCAATCCAGGGACTGTAAGAGTTAGAAAAGAAGGTTACGTCTCAATACCAACCAGTAAAGAATACAATTGAGAAGGCTTTTGAGTGGCAACGGCTGATTAAAACTCAAACTTGCAGCAAGGATAAAATTAGAGATATGACCTTTGTACCCAGTGATACAACTCTGAAAGGATGAAATGTTTGAAAGTTAAAGGGCCAATTATGACATTATTCACTGTAAGTTTATACAACTGCATGCACAAAATGGCTTAAGGAAAAAAAAGTGTAACCTGAAGATGCTCAGGGTACCTACAACTAACGGGGGCGGGGGCAAGGAAGAGACGAAAGTATGGAGGTTAGAATACGGAGAAGTAGATAGTATTTAAGAAGTGAAGAAATGTGTCTAAAAGAAAACTATGCATGTTGCTACTGGCACGTGAAACTGGCTGGAATCAAATAGATTTTTAGAAAATTCAGTTTGTAAAAGAGTTCATTGTACTAATCATGAGTCACAGAGCTAGATAACACTTCCAAAATTATGTTACTTCTAATATAATATGTAAACGATCTGAGGAACACTGAAATGTTAAGCTAGAATATGAAACTAGACTTTTGAAATTTTCTAACTCATTGCATCTATGAACCCATCTGTAGTTTCTTTCTGATGATATATCTTTTCCACCAAATCGTATGTTTTAATGAAATAGGATTAAGGACTTTTATTTTTCATTGGGCAGGGCTTTTCAACAAAAATAAGGATAGATCTAGTAGAAGAAGTTTTGAAATCCAGATTAGGAAACTTACATTCTTGGGCTAATCACCCTTATTGAATGGCTGTGGTCTGGATTTCGAATATGTTCTTTAGTTCTTTGTATCTTAATTTGTAAGAAACACTCTATAATATGTCCTGTATGTCAAAGGTTTTTACAGAGGATGGAATCATGTTTATGAACACTGCTCTTTATAGATAGATTGTGATTTTCATAACTTAATATGGAAACATTTAACCAGACATAGTGTGATATAAAATTTTTTTGTTTTTCATATTTCAGCAAATGACTTTCTCCCTAATGTCTTCCCTCCAGCAAAGAAATGTACAACCCCAAGACTTTTCAGCCTAGGGAGGAGGACTCTTTTGTTTCTCAGTATAATTCTTTGTTCATTTGCTTCTTCAGCAACACCTGTCAAGGTTCTCTCCTTTGCCTAGTTCTCAGCTAAGTTGTCAACCCACTTGGAAGAGAGTGAAACTAAAATATTTTGTTACCATTTACTGAGCAATTGGGTACTGGACACTATGTGAGGAGAGTAAATTGATTCTGTAAATTAATCCTTACAATAAGTATATAAAATGGGCTTTATTGTTTAAATAAATAAACCAATACTCGGAGAGATAAATGGCCTCTGAGGTCTCATGAGTAGTATGCGTGGGTCGATTTCAAAGTCCAAGGTCTTTTCATTATGAATGTAACGCTTTCTTTTCTCCTCCCACTTCCATAGCTCTATTGTCTGTAATCACTGTCAAGGTTGTACCACCATGAGACCTGTTCCTCCGCTGCATGGCTTCTCTTGTTGGAAAAGTCTCTATCATTCTCCATGACCCACTAGCAAATATTGAGAGTAAGCACAGATATATTACTCTCTTAGTCCATTTTCTGCTGCTGTAGCAGAATACCATAGTCTGGGCACTTTATAAAGCAAAGAAATTTATTTGGGTCATGATTCTGGAGTCTGGGAAGTCCAAGATTCAGGAAGTCCATCTAGTGAAGGCCTTCTTGCCGCATTGTAACATGGTGGGAGTACATCATGTAATAGAAAAAGAGAGGAAATTGGGTCGAATTCCTCCTTTGTATCCATAACCCACTCCTGCAATAACAGCATTAATCCATTCATGGACCTAACTAACCACCTCTTTTAAGTCCAGATTCTCAGCACTGTTACAATGGCAATTAAATTTCAACAGGAGTTTCAGAGGGGGCATTAAAACCATAGCAATTACTATGAAACACAAACTTAGACTGGAAGTAAAGGCTCTTCATTGTTGAACTCCAGTATAATTCAACACAATTATCATTGTTCCCTTTACTGCATTTTCTGATCCAGACAGTGGAATTGCTAGTTCTGTCCTATCTAAAATGCAAGCTCTATGAGAGGAACATTACTTTTGTCTGTATTATTCACTGCTATTCCCAGCTGTTAGAGCAGTGTCTGTCACAGACTAGACATTCAATTAGTAGATGTTGGATGGGTGAATAAATGAATGAGTGTGTTGCTCTAACCTATCTCTAGACCTCTTCTGGAATGCCTTACCTCCATCTTCACCTACTTGACTCTTTTTTTTTTTTTTTTTTTGAGACAGA
>CAUYLG010031322.1:0-18062 GCA_963573385.1 Cacajao melanocephalus | reverse complement strand
GCAATTGCATAGCATTTCACAGGTTTAAATAAAATATTGGTTGGCTGCTTGTTTGTTATTTTCATCCCTTATTCCTTCCTGTCTTCATTGTTAAGCACAATTATTGGCATAAAAGAGGTTTTTAATACCCATTTTTAGACTGCATTCTAGCCTAGGCAATAGAACAAGAATTCTGTTCTCTCTCCCTCTTTCTCTTCCTCTTTCTTTCTCTCTTATATTCTTTTTTCTTTCTTTCTTTTCTTTCTTTCTTTCTTTCTTTTCTTTCTTTCTTTTTCTTTCTTTCTTCTTTCTTTCTTTCTTTCTTTTTCTTTTCTCTCTTTTCCTTTCTTTCAAAAAATAAAAAAAAAATAAAGATTGTTTGCCTTCTTGGAAAACTTACTTCTTTATCATTATGCAATCTCTCTCTTTATCCCTGATACTATTCCTTGTTCTGAAGTCTGTTTTGTCCAGGATTAATATAGCTACTCTAGTTTTTTTTTTGTTTAGTTTTTACATGTTCAATCTTTCTCCATTTAAGCATATTTAATGTGATTAGTGATAAGACTGAATTAAAATCTACCATCTTGCTAATTGTTCTATTTTCCATCTGTTTTGTTGTTGTTGTTGTTGTTGTTTCTGTCTTCTTTTTGGGTTATTTGAACATTTTTATGATTTTTTGTATATCTTCTCTAGAATTATTATGTATACTCCCTTAAATACTTTTTAGTGATTTCCCTGGCATTTATAATGTCCACCTAAAATAAGATCTCCCAAAAATGTAGCAAATAGCACCTAAAATGATGAAATTATTTGGGAGTTAACAGAAAGAAATATAACCCAGGATACACCTCTATGGCAAGCCACCGTGCATCAGAATCGGGGAGGGTAAAGAAAAGCCTTTATTGGCATAAAGGAGAAGTATGCATAAGCTGCTTGGAAACAGAGTTTATTGGTTCTAGTGGCTCAAAGCCAGAGTTGTCAGTTTATCTGTGGGAGATATCATTACTGGGAAAGTGGTCTTTGCAGAGCATCTTATCTGAATTGCGAAAATCCTAAAGAAGACATTTCTTGTGGGGTTATTTTAGAAAGTGCTTAAGACAGCCTAAATCTCAAACAGGCAAGCATTAGCCTTCCTGCTTTGTGCTTTCTCAGCTCTGATTTGTTTGGCTCTGACAAAAGTAATTTTGTCTGCTGTGGTGGTGTGTGCCTGTAGTCCCAGCTACTCAGGAGGCTAATGTAGAAAAATGGCTTCAATCTAGGAGTTTGAGACCAACCTGGGCAATATAGTGAGACCCTGTCTCTAAAACACATTTTTAAAAATTAGCCTTGCATGGTGACATATGCCTGGGGTCCCAGCTACTTGGGAGGCTGAGGCAGGAGGATTGCTTGAGCTCAGAAGTTCATGGCTGCAGTGAGCTATGAACTGCACTCCAGCTGGGGCAACAGAGCAAGACCCCATCTTAAAAAAAATTTTAAGTGATTTCATCTTGATATCTGTAACTTTCACAACAATATACATGTTTAATTAATCAAAGTCTACTTTGAAATGATAGCATAGCAGTTTGCATGTAGTCTAATGGCTTTATAACACTATATTCTTGATTGCTTTCTCCCATTGTCTTTGTGTTATTGTGGTCATAACTTTAACATATGCTTTAACCATGTAATACATTGCTACTATATGGCTTTAGGCAGTCAATTATCTCTTGGAGCAAGTAAAAAAATTTAAAATAATTCTACTTTATTCCATTTCTGCTTTTTTTCATTTATTTGTGTAAATCTGTGTTTCAGTCTGATACTTTTTTTTTTTTTTTTCCTGAACAAACTTCCTTACTATTTCCTAGAGTAGGTCTGCTGGCTATGAAATTCCTCAGTGTTTGTGTGAGAAAGCATTTAATCCCCCCTCTCTTTTTTTTCGGAAAGGTTATTTTGCTAGGTATTGGATTCTAGATTGAAAGCTTTTTTTTTTTTCAGTGCTTTAAAGATGCCCCTCAATTGTCTTCTCCTTTTCTGATAAGAAGTCTGCTGTAATTCTTATCTTTGTTCCTCTGCATCTAATGTTTCCTTTCTCTCTGGCCACTTTCCAGATTTTCTCTTTGTTTTTCTTTTCAGTAACTCAAATATGATCTGCCCGAGTGTGTGTCTTGCTTGTTTTGGTATTCATCTTGTTTGGTGTTCTCTGAGCTTCTTGGATGTACGGTTTGGTGTTAGTCATTAATTATGAAAAATTCTCAGCCATTATCTCTTCATATATTTCTTCTGCCCCATTCTTTTTCTCTTTCATTCTGGGATTTCAATTACGCATATGTTAGCCTGATATCGTCCCACAGGTCTTGAATGTTCTCGTTGTGTTTTTCCCCACTCTTTTTTTCTCTTTATATTTCAGTTTGGGTAGTTTCTTAACTTATCTTCACGTTTACTGGTTATCTCCACAGCAGGGTTGAGTCTACCATTGAGTCAGTTGTTACTGTGATTTTTTCTTTCTGGCATTTCCATTTGATTTTTTTTTTTTCTCCAGACAAGGCCTGGCTCTGTTACCCTGGCCGGAGTACAATGGCGCCATCTCAGCTCACTGCAACTTTTGCCTCCCCGATCTCAGCTTCCCAAGTAGCTGAGACCACAGGTGTGTGCCACCATGCCTGGTTAAATTTCATATTTTTGGTAGAGACAGGGTTTCACCACATTGCCCAAGCTGGTCTCGAACTCCTGGGCTCAAGCAATCCTCCTGCCTTGGCCTCCCAAAGAGCTAGGATTATAGGCATGAGCTACATGCCTGGCATTATGCTTTCTCATAGTTTCCATCTCTTTGCTGAAATTACTCACCCAGTCTTGCATGTTGTTCACATTTTTCATTAATCACATATTAATCAAAGTTATTTTAAATTTCCTGTCACTTACAACTTCTGTGTCATATCTAAGTCTGGTTGTGATAATTGCCCTGTCTCTTAGGGATATGTTTTTTCACACCTTTTTGTAAGCCTTATAATTTTTTATTAGAAGTTGGACATCTCATACAGAACAAAAATCCTGAGGGAATTGTTTTTATGCATGGCAACTGGCATATCTTTCCTGTTAGGTCTTTTGTACCAGGGTTGAATTGATCTAGATAGACAGGGTTGAATTAATCTAGATAGACATTGGACAAGACGTGAGGTTAGCTGTGACTATGATCGCCTTCTGAGCACCGCAAGTCTCAAATGCCAATAGGGATACTTTTTGTTTAGGATGAAGGTTGGATCGTCAGAGCAATGTCTGCTTCCCTTGTTTTATGCCTTTAAGATGATCTGTTGAATACTCTTGTTTCTTGCCTATCTCCTTCCTGTATTCTGCTGTGACTTGTTAACTAAAACTTGTTAGCTTGACATGGGAGAACATAAAGGAAGTGCACTCTATGTTGCTTTGATGACGTCTTGGATTTAGACAAGTCCCTAGTACTGGGGGTAAGGTGTCATTTTTTTCCTGCTCCTGGCCACAGTGAATTTTCACCGTAGCCGTAAAGGAAGAAGTGCTTGTCCTTCCAACCCCTCTTCTAGACTCTTTAAGTCAACCGGTTTTTAGCACTCTGCCACATTTGTTTTGTTATTCTCTCTTATCTGATTAACCCTCCAGATTAAAGCTTTTATTCTATTTGCAAGACTAGGGGCAAAGGCTGTAACCAGGGGTGTTCAGGGAGAGAATATATTCACAAGTCCTTAGTTTCTGTTTCTAGTTGGGTCAGTAAGCCCCTTCCTCATTCCTTTTTTCTGCTTATCACTAGAGACAGAAACTAAAAACCACGGCTTCAGGCTGCTAAAAGCCTAAAACAAAACAAGACAGAAGAATAACAAAATAAGGCAGGTAGGACAACCTTGATCTAAGCCAATTCATATCTCTCCCACAGGGACTTCTATGAAGAACATTATTGGGTCAATTGACAGAAATGTGACGTGCTATAGATGATAAAAGTATTATGTCAATATTAAGGATCCTGAAGTTGATAACAATACTGGAGTTATGTAAGAAATATCACTATCCTTAGGAAATGGACACTAAGGTATGAAAAGGTATTAATAGCATGATGCATGCAACCTCTTCTCAAATGATTTGGGATAAATAAGGCAGATACAGATAGACAGATAAAGAGACAGAGAATAACAGAAAAAAGTGACAGAGTGTTAAAAACTGGTTGACTTAAAGAGTCTAGAAGAGTTTTCTGTATCATAAAATTGCAACTTTTCTGAAAATTTGAAATTATTTCAAACTAAAGAGTTTTTTTTAGAAGAATCCATTTGTTCCACCCAGGATTGAGAGAGCTGGAGGAAGCATCACTCCCATTCTTAAAACAGCATAAAAAGGGGAAAACTAACTTCAAATTTACAATTTTTGGAAGTCTTTTGAAGAGCTGAGGTTGCACAATAACTAAATGAGGAGAGACAAGCACTTGAAGGGAGAGGAGTCTCCACCACTGCCTTCCCTGGGTTGGATGTAACCAGTAGATACTTGTAAGAAGAGTTCCGCTGGAATCATTGAATTGCTGAAGGGACAAGGGTGAATTGGTGGAATAGTGTTGAGACTTGCTGTCATTCAGGTGATTCTTTCAGTCCCAGTCCCAGAAAAAAAAAAAAGTGAAACCACAAAGGATAATCTAGAACTCTGGGGTTAGTAACAATGGGCGCAGTTATCCCACTGAAGGGACAAGAGAAGGCCACTGTCATCAGAACTTGGACATGGGACATGGGACAGCAGTGTGGCTGTGGGAGGAGACAGCCCCTGACAGGAATGGGGGCTTCCTGCCTGGAGACTTGGCCAGCTGAGACCACCCCGCACAGAGGAAGCCTGAAAAAAAAAAACGTGGAATTCACCCTCTTCATTCCTCTTGCAAATCTTCTGTTATTGAGCAAATGGGCTTGCTGCCCGAAACACATAGAAGCCAATACTATAGCACCAGCTTTTGAGAAAAGAAGGGTTTATTGCAAGGCCAGTTGGCAAGGAGATAGGAGTCTCAGCTCAAATCTCTCTCCTTGATTTGGGGTCTGAGGCAGGTTTTAAAGGGTAACGGGTTAAGGGATTTAGGAATGTTGGTTTGGCAGGGTCTGATGAGAAGACTTCACATTTGAGTATTTAAGGTAGGGTATGTTGAGGTGGATTTTAACCCCAGATCTTTTAGGCCAGTGGACCCCTCGCTTTTGAAAGAGTCCTGGCGTTCAAGTTCTGCTCATGTCCCGGTCTTTTTAGTTCCACAGGGAGAATTCATTGGCTCATTGTTATCAGAGGTCAAAGTTTTCCTATTGCAAATGCCCAGCCTACGTGACTTGCAATTTTGGCTCTGTTATACCTATGAGGTAACTTGATGTTCTGTTATCAAAAGAGTAGGCCTAGGGGTCTTGGAGAAGGTGGGGGCTCCTCCAGGTTAAAAGTCCCCTTCTTCCACACCCCTTTGGACTCCATGTTTGGATCCCCTTCCTCCCTCTCTCTCTCTCTCTGTGTCTCTCTCGTGAAAGCGTTCTCTCTTCCCCTCCTTTTTCTCTTTCTCTACTTAAATAAATCACTTTCTGCAAAAAAAAAAAAAAAAAAAAAAAAATTGGCCTAATTTGGGCTGGTCCTGTGGTTACACTGCAGGTCCCTCCCTTTGGCTGAACTCAGACAGCCAGGGAGCTGGGTGATGTGGTCTAACCAGGCTGCCTCCTGAGGCACACAGCACAGAGGACAAGGCAGGGCCGACTGAGGGGAGGAGACAGCAGAAGTTACCCATTACACCTGCCATGCTGGCAGCTGAGGGACAGCCAAAAAGCATAGGAATTAGGAATTAGAAATTAGATCAGGTTTTGAGTTTGGAGCCTGCTTTTTACTAACCATATGCCTTCAGGTTGACCCCTTACTCTCTCTGGCCCTGTCTTTGCATTTATAAATGTTGGGAGCATAGCAACACTTGTAGGATGGTTGTGTGTTCTAAATGAGATAAAATACGTGTGTTAAGTGCCTGGCCCGTAATTAACTCTCAATAACTGGGATATATATATATACATATATATATACACATATATATACATATATGTGTATATATGTATATATATATGTATATATATATATATATATATTAACCATTACTCTAAGTATAACTATGAAAATGTCAACCTCTCACAGTGTGACGATGCCAGAGAGACTGGCATCCTCAAATGTGAATAAATAGTGAGGTTAAAATGGGAGAAACAGAGCATTTATCAAGGGTATTACACTCCTACACTTTCAGTCCAGTAAGGTCCACATCTAGGAATTTATACTGAGAAAATAATCATTTGAAAAGCAGATAACAAGGTGGCCTATACCCCTGGTTCTGCAGGCAGAGAAATCTAGACTGAAATTCCAGCTTTGTCACTAAATAGTGATATGGCTTTGAGTAAATTACTCAACTTCTCTCAGACTTCCTCTATGTTTCTATAAAGTGGAGATGAAAACAGTACTAGTAGATAGTTCTTGTAGAAATGTAAAAATGTAGCACAGAGCCTGACTCATATAAGACACTCAATAATAGCACTTTTATTTATAGTAGTGGAAAATATGGTACAACTTAAGTATCTAAAAAATAAGAAAATGGTGAATTTATGAAATAAAATATTATGCAGCCATTAAAATGATGTTTTAGGATAACATCTTCATTACCTTATAAACAAAGGTAATTAAGATATTATTTTTTTAGGACACAAAAAGCTTAAACCAGAAAAGTTGGATATATAAAATTCATTAAAATTAAAAACTCTTATTCATCAATAGACACGATTAAGAGAGTGAAAGGGCAAACCACAGAGTGGGACACCCATATCCAGGATATAATATATAAAGAACCCCAACAAATCAATTTAAAAAGGCAGACAACCTAAATAAAAAATAGAACAGGCACTTTGCAAAAAGGATGTCCAAGTAAAAAGTTGTTCAACATCGTTAGTCAGCAGGTAAATGCACATACTTAAAACCACAAGGAGCAACCATTATACTCAGAAGAATGACTAAAATAAAAAGACTGGCAATACCAAGTGTTGGTGAGAATGGACTAGCTAGAACTGTTACATGATGCTGATGGGGGGGAAATTGGTATACTACTTTGCAAAATGGTTTCGCAACATCTAACAAAGCTAAGCATACATTTGTCATATGCTGTAGCAATTCTATTCCTGGATACATATCCAAGAGATATATATGCTTATGTCTAAAAAGAGGCAGATGCAAGAATGTTCATAACAGTTTTACTCATAATAGCTCCAAATTGGAAACAGCCCAGATGTCCAACATAGTAGAATAAATAAATGTTAATATCTTTATACTATGGGAATATTGCACAGCAGTAAAAAAGAATAAAGTGCTAGGACACTAAAGAACAGACAGATATCACAGAGCTAATATTTAATTAAAGAAGTCAGCTATAAAAGAGTACTTTACTTGTGATATAGCTTCATTTAAATCGAGCTCAAGAATAGGCAAAATCGGGCAGGGTGCGATTGCTCACACCTCTAATCCCAGCACTTTGGGAAGCCAAGGTGGGTGGATCACTTGAGTCCAGAAGTTTGGAACCAGCATGGGCAACATAGTGAAACCCTGTCTCTGCAATTTAAAAAATATATATAAAAAATTATCTGGGCATGGTGGTATGTGCCTGTAGTCCCAGCTACTCAGGAGGCTAGGGCAGGAGGGTTACATGAGCTGGGAGTCTGAAGCTGCAGTGAGCCATGATGGCATGGGGAAGATTTTTATGCAATGCTAAATGGGAAACAATCAAAATACTATATAGAGAATGATCACAGCATTACGTAAATATTCAAATGAATAACAGAAAGAAGATAATCTAAGGTTTAACAGTTGATCTCTTTGAGAGAGGGATTAAATGTTTTCTTTATGCTTTTTTGTTTCTTTAAAATTTTCTTCAATGAATATGTACTACTTTCATAATTAAGAACAAATATTTGGGCCGGGCGTGGTGGCTCACACCTGTAATCTCAGCACTTTGGGAGGCCGAGGTGGGTGGATTGCCTGAGGTCAGGAGTTCAAGATCACATGGTGAAACCTTGTCTCTACAAAAATTCAAAAAAATTAGCCAGGTGTGGTGGCATGTACCTGTAATCCCAGCTACTTGGGAGGCTGAGGCAGGGGAATTGGTTGAACCAGGGAGGTGGAGGTTGCAGTGAGCTGAGATCGTGTCACTACACTCCAGCCTGGGCGACACAGCGAGACTCTCTCAAAAAAAAAAAAAAATTTTTTTTTTAAAATTAAAGTGCCTTTTTAAGGTTTGCAGGCCAGAAATTAAATGGAAAGAAAAGAAACAGCCTGACAAAATAGCATTCTTTATTGACTTTCAGACATTTCACCAGAGATCTACCTATGCATAATCACTCCTGTCTCCCCTCACCTTGCAGGGGATGGGTTCTGAGTACTTATTAGTTTGAGGTTAAATGGTCATTGTGGTTGGGGGAAAGCAGAAGCCTGTCAGGCCCTGTTGGACCCTACCTGAAGCACATATTCAGTCTTGTCTGATTTTCTTGCTTCTTATTAAAACCACATTCCCAGGTAGTTAGTGCATGTAAAGAGCCGGTCAGACCTGTAACAGCCATACCCAACCCTCTGCTGGTTGGCTCTGCATTGCTTTCCTGCTAACTGCCCCCAGCCCCACCCTACTGCCACAGAATTGGGCTCACAGGCTAGAGGGGAAGTACCCTCCTCCCCGCACTTAAACTACAGCAGGGAGAAGACATTAAGGAGAGGGGATAGTTCAGAACCTTACTTTTTAAAAACAAAAACTTTTACTTGTGGACATTTTCAAACATATATAAAAGTAGAAAGAATAGAATAATGAACTTTAAGTTAGACCCAGCTTCAACAATTATCAAAATTATGGCCAATCTTTTTCCTTTTATACTCTTTCATTCCCTCTGGATCTCCACCTATTATTTTGAAGTAAATCCCAATTATCATATAACTTCCATCTGTAAATTTTTTTTCAAATTTTCAAATAGAGATAAGAACTCTATTTTTAAAACAGAACCATAATACCATTATCATATCTTTAAAAATCAATAGTAATTTATTAATAGTAAACTGGCTGTCATCTAATATCCAGCCAATGTTCAAATTTCTCTATTGTCTATAAATAGCCTTTCCCCACCCCAGTTGATATGTTTGAATCAGAATCCAAACCAAGTCTACGAATCTTAATTTGTTGGTAAATCTTTTAAGTCTTTTTATTTCTAAATTTCCCCTCTCTCTTTTTTTTCCTTGCAACTTATTTGTTGTAGAAATCAAGTCATTTATTTTGTAGAATTTCCTAGATTCTGGCTTTGGCTGATTGTATTCCTGTGGTATCATTTAATATGTTATTCTTTTATGCAATTCTTTTAAACTAATAGGTCTAGAGGTTTGATTAGATTCGGGCTGATTATTTGATAAGACTATTTCAAAGGCAGCACTGTGAGCTCCCTATTATATCCGCGATATGATAAGATTAATCTGTGAGTTCAAGTGATATTATCTTCATCCATTTATTATAAAGTGATAAGTTATAAGTTATTATCTTCATCCATTTATTATAAAGTTATAAGTTATAAGATTGTAGAGAATAGGTTTCTGCACAGTTAAGGCTTTTTGAATAAATTTTACTAAAGTGTGTTTCCTTGGCCTGAGAGCAACTTCAGAAGGCAATTATGACTGATCGAATAGTGAACACATTCCAAAGAGATTGACCTAACTCTGGCAGTAAGAGGCTCAGGGCCTTGGAGACATCTCTGAGCTGTCAAACTGAAGACACTGTGATCTTCTTTTCCCTTGGAGGTTTACTTTCATACCAAAGGGTTAGGGTAAGGATCCTTCCATCTGATCTCTAAGGATACTCAGAAGGTGAGGAAGGAGAGTGACGTCTTTACTTTTTATAAACGACAACAAAAAATCCTGTATCTTTCTTACAGAGTGAACCTACCACTTGCATTTATTCTATCTGGCACTCTGCGGGCATGCTGGATGTAGGCGATCAATGCTGTAGTGTTTCTTTGGCTGTTGATCTTTTTGTGAGTAAAAAAGAAATCTGTTTCTGGTCCAGAAACCTGATGTATATAATTAAAAAACATTAATAAAGGTGAACATTAAAAGCCTAGCAATTGCAAGAAAATAATCAACAGATTGAAAAGACAACATATGGAATTGGAAAAATATTTGCAAATCATATATCTGATAAGAGGTTAATATCTAAAATATATAAGAAAATGCAAATAACTCAATAGCAAAAAAAAGCAAATAACCCTATTTAAAAATGGGCTAAAGACCTAAACAGAAATTTCTTTTAAGAAGACACACAAATGGTCAATGGGTATATAGCAAAGGTGTTCAACATCACTAACTATCAGGGAAATACAAATCAAAACCACACAAATCTCATCTCACACCTGTTAGAATGGCTATTATCAAAAAGATAAAAGATAAAGTGTCGGTAAAGTTGTAGTGGAAAGAGAATCCTGTAAGCTGTTATAAGCCATAAATTGGCACAGTCATTGTGGAAAACAATATGGAGGTTCCTAAGAAAATTAAAAATAGAACTACCATATGGATCCAGCAATCCCACTTCTGGGTATATATCCAAAGGAAATGAAATCAGTGTGTTGAAGAGATTTCTGCACTCCCGTATTCATTGCAGCCTTATTCACAATAGCAAAGATATGGAAACAGCCTAAATATCTGTCAGCAGGTGAATGAATAAAGAAAATGTGGTGTATATACTTGTGCATATGACACATGTACACAAACACACACAATGGAATATTATTTAGCTTTAAAAAAGAAGAAAATCCTGTCATTTGCAACACTGAAGAACCCAGAGGACATTATGCTAAGAAAAACAAGCCAGACAAATATGGCATGATCTCATTTAGTTTTGGAATCTAAAATAGTCAGATTCATAGAAGTGCAGAGTAGAATGGTGATTGCCAGGGCCTGAGGGTTGGGGGAATTTGGGAGATGTTGGTCAGAGGATATAAAGTTGCAGTTATAGAAGATTAATAAATCATGGAAATGTAATGTATAGTTTAGTGACTATAGTTAGTAATACTGTATTGTATACTTGAAATTTGCTAAGAGGATAGATCTTAAGTGTTCTCAACACACACACACACACACACACACACACACACAACTATGTGATCTGTTGGATATGCAAACTAACTTGATTGTGGTAATCGTTTCATAATGTATACGTATATCAAAACATCAAGTAATACACCTTAATTGTACACAATTTTTGTTAATTATACCCCAATAAAGCTGAAAACAAATAGCCTAACAATCCTCTATTGGCCTTGTACCTTGTGATTTCTAACAGTTATTTGTGATCATTGCCTAGAATCATTATTTCATTAGGAGCTGCAAAATAGTAATATTCTAATTGTATCTTTTATTTTACATTTAATAGCTTGAATTTCTTATAAAAAAGAAATTTATCTCATTTTCTATGTGGCTTCTCTGAAATATATTTCATATAAGGAATGCAGGAATTATTTATTTAATTCACTCACCAATTTTTAGAATGTGTTAGTCCCCTAGCATCCTTCAAAGGTGATTGATGAGATTTTTAAAATGCATTAGTATAAACATATGGATTTTAATGTTTTTATATATTTCAATGTACTTCAGGCATTATTATCTAATCTTTGACCAGTGAAATTCAGTTATATCCTGAATCTTTTGATATGACCCTAGTAACCTTGTTTTCTGTTATGAAAGATGTTTCAGGTTCATCTTGTACATTTCATGTCTCAGACCTGAAATCAAACATTTCTCCATGGATACCTAGTTCCCTACAGTGAGAAATGATCTTTAAAGACTCCAGCCCGGGTGTTAGAGGTGCTTATTGAGATGGAGTTGCTCATTGCTTCTATGTCTTTTGGTGGACAGACTGGAAAATATTTTTTAAGAGTAAAATACATTAAGATTTCATATTGGTATATCCAAATTTATGGTTGTATAACTTTTACTCAACTTTGTTAATTTGATATTTGTCTCTTTTTTGTATGCTGAAATCTGTTTTTAACAATATTAACAAATTCAATTATTTATTTTACTATGTATATACATAATAGTTTACAAATAACACAATATTTTTATTAAAAGTATGCTTATTGAATTTTGTTTTTGTAATTCTTTGACATTAGGATCTATTTCACTAGGAATATACAGTCAAACTACTGTGTTTTAAAGTCACATTATTACCTGAGAGAGGTATGTGGTTAAACTACCAATAGGATATATGGTTAGATTTATTTTCTAAATTTTATTTTTAATTTTTATTGATTTTTTGCATTTTGTTTTATACTTGCACAGAACATTTACATGGTTCCAATGCCAAAGCCATAAAACCACAGTCAAATTTAGTTTCTACCCCTGTCTCTCTTCATCCTGTTTTCTTTCTCCTGTATAAGTAAAAATTTTCCAACAAATTTAATTTACCTTTTATTTAAAAATTATGAGCAAAAAAGAATATGTATATTGGTAGCCTGAATGATGACCCCAAAGATATCCAGGTCCTAAACACTGGAAACTGAGGAAGTTACCTATATGGCAAAAATAATTTTGCAGGTGTGATTAAGTCAAGGATTTTGAGATGGGGAGATTATCCTGGATGATCTTCCAGGTAAGTCCTCAATGTAATCACAAGCATCTTTATGAAAGGGAGGTAGTGAGAGATCTGGCTATCAAAGAAGAGATGGTGATGTAGTGATGGAAGCAGAGATTGGTGTGATTCACTTTGAAGATGAAGAAAAGGGTTACAAGTAGGTGTCCACCAACAAGCTCAAAAAGGCAAAGAAATGGATGTTCCCCTCAAAGCTTCTAGATGGAACCAGCCTTGCCAATACCTTAATTTTAGTCTCGTAAAACTCATTTTAGTCTTCTAGACTCTAGAATTGAAAGAGAATAAATTTGTTGTTTTAAACCACTAAGTTTGTGGCAAATTTTTACAGCAGCCATAGGAAACTAAATGTGTGTGTGTGTGTCTATGTGTGTATAGCAAAAATACACATGTTCACAATTTCCAAAATAAAGAATTAATTAAAATCTATAGAAATTGATTCCTCATGGGGGAGGGAGGAAACAAGGTGCAGAAATATGGGGATGGAAACTAGACTTGACTGAAAGTGTCTTATGGTTTTTAACCTCGGAACCATGTAAACATATGTGTACACACACATTGCTCTGCACCTTGATTTACTTAACAATGTATCCTGGTGATTATGCAGTTTAAAAGATCTTCTTCACTCCTTTTTATAGCTGCATAATACTCCATTGCATGGATGTACAATATTGTGTTCATTCCAATTTTATCTCGATAGAAAACTGTGCTGTTTCCAGGCTCTTGCTATTTATTATCAACAGTGCAATAATTAATACATTTATGCATATATTTGATATTTTTGTTAGTGTATCTGTATAATAGATTCTTACAAGAGGAATTGCTATGTCATTGAGTAAATGTATATGTGGTTTTGCTGTATATTTCAAATTCCCAATCCCTTCTATGGAGGTTATGCCTTTATTTTGCATTCCCACTAGCAATGTATGAATGTGTCAGTGCTTCCATAGCCTTAGCACCAGAATGTTTTGTCTAACTTTTGGACTTTTTTGTAAATCTGACAAGGAGAAAAGGTATCATGGTTTTAATTGGTAATTCTCCTACTGTAAATTTGAATAGCTTTTCAAATGTTTAAGAACCACCTGCATTTTTCTTTTTGTTGACTGCCTGCCTTCATATCTTCCTGACCATTTGTTCGATGAGGTTATTGGGTTTTTTTCCTCTTAATGTTTAGAGTAAAGTAAATTAACTTTTGAGGGAGAAAATAAACAAGTAAACATAATAGATAAATAAATGAATTCTGCTCGTAATTTCCAAGAGAGGAATGAGAATGAATAGGTAACAGAGTGAGGGTGTGGGGAGAGCTTTTTCAGCTGGAGAGGAACAAGGAAAGTCTACTGGAAGAAGTGACTTTTTAAGATGAGACATTAAGAGAAGCAGGCATGTAATGAATGAATGTGTCTGGAAGTAGGTTTAATATTCCAGGCAGAGAAAACATCATATGCAAAAGTCCTGAATTAAATAGTTTGAGATGTTCAAGGAATAAATAAAAAGCAAATTGGCTAGCTTCAAGATAGGGTCACTTTTGGGGACAGTAAGTGGAGGAAGGAGAATTATGAAGCTTTAATCATGTTCTGGTTTTTGTCTTTTTATTGGGTGCTGCTTATGTCTGTGTTCACTTTGTGAAAATTCATCAACATATGCACATATGATATATGCTTGTTCTATACATGTGCTATAACTCAGTAAAAAAATTTACCGAAGAAAAAGGTGAAGGAGACAGGGGAGGGGAGCCAGTGTTGCTGAAGCCTATTGAATGTAGGGATGATGGGAGAATTGGGAAGGAAGCAGGAGATGCAGGGCTTTAGAAATCAGGACGAGTTTGGATTTTATTGAAATAAGGTGAAAGATTATTGCCAGATTTTAAACAACAGAATGGCAAGTTGTTAAGAATATGGAACCGAAAAAGCACGACACCAATTTTACTTAAACCTGCAGTTTGGAAAATGTTGTTTTTGGTGCCTGGCTATAGCCACTGCCCCCCATCACACTCACCATGATACCTGAGTGAAATAACAAGAACGGGTTCTTAAATGTTTTAGGAAAATGGATTTCTCTGCTATCAGGATCCGCAGCCTATAGAAAATTAACTTTTCATGGTATGTTTTGAATTAATATCTAACCACTTGAAGTGGACTATAGAAAGCTTATATAGCTGCCTTTACCTGCCTTTTCATATTGTATTTTCTCCATGTTTTACACCAATTGCTATCTAAAACCCCACTAAACAATGTTTTAACTTTTGTTTTTAGTTATCACACATATTTTAAAGAATTCACAGGAAAAAAACCTAATTTATTATACTGAATTAGTCATTAATTATCTGTTACTCTTCCTTCATTCTTGAAGTTCCAAGTTTTCCTCTGGTGTCATTTGCCTTCTGTTTGAAGAATTTCTTTTATGGCAGTTCTAATGACAATGAATTTTCTTAGTTTTTCTTCATCTGAGAATGTCTTTATTTCACCTATATTACTGAAATATATTTTTGCTGGTTATAGAATTCTGGACTGACAGTGCTTTTCTTTCAGTAGTTTAAAATGTTCTACTGCCTTCTGACTTGGATTTCTGAGGAGAAATCCAGTCATTCTAACCATTTTTTTTCCTATATGTAATGTATTATTTTCCTCTGGCTGTTTTTTTCCCCCTTTGTTCTTAGTTTTCATCTGCTTGTGTCTGGGTATGAATTGCTTTGGGTTCATCCTCCTTATGGTACGCTCAGTGCTATGGTTTGGCTCTGTGTCCCCACCCAAATCTCATGTCAAGTTGTAATTCCCAGTGTTGGAGGAGGAGCTTGGTGGGAGGTGATTAGATCATGAGGGTGGTTTCTAATGTCTTAGCACCATCCCCTTAGTGTTGTCTTCTGATAGAGTTCTCACAAGATCTGGTTGATTCTAAGTATGTAGCACCTTATTCTAGCTCTCTCTCCTGCCAGCCATGTGACCATGTATCCACTTCCCCTTTGCCTTCCACCATGATTATAAGTTTCCTGAGGCTTCCTCAGAAGCAGAAGCCAGTATAGCCCACAGAACCATAAGCCAATTAAACCTTTTTTCTTTATAAATTACCTAGTCTCAGGTATGTCTTTATAGCAGTATGAGAATGAACTAATACAACTGAGTTTCTTGAATGTGTAAGTTTAAATATTTCACTAAATTTTGAGCCCAAGCTCACATAGCACAGCTAGTTCAATGACAGAGTGGAAAATAATATTCAATTCTGCTTGATTCCAAAGAGTGTGCTGTTTTGTTTCCTCTGCACCAGACTTGTGACCTTCTGCTCAGAAGGGCCTGGAGAGTATGCTGAGTTCTGGGTATTTCCATGGCTGGATTTTTCACAAGCTCATGCCTGACCCATGTGGCCTGGAGAATTTCCTTGGGTCAGGTTTCTGGTTTGCTCCTGCCTTCCCTGTGAGGTAGCAGCAGTTCCGCCCGAACCACTTCCCTCTTCAGTATTCACTGTTCAACTCCTGTCAATCCCACTGCATAAGCACAAATTCAATTTGTCCACCCCTTGCTGAGCAAGCCAGGTACGCCCCTATGGAGAAAATTGCACAGATGTCTTTGGAATTAACTCAATTGATGATGTATAAAAATACTTAAAGACATTTGGGAATCTGGGGCTGGAGTTTTGTTCAAACTGGCAGTAGCAGGTAGGATAGGACAAGATGTAGAGTGCAGATTTTCTATTAAAAATATAGGGGAGAAGTGACTTTGCTGAAGCCTTGGTAGCAGCAGGTTGCCATGGTAACACAGGCACACTGATCTGAATTAGAAGGAAATTACTATAGGGTAGAACTACACCATAGGGAAAAAAGAGCTTGTGTGTGAAGAGGATGGTAAGGAGAAGAGAGGGAAGTATTGGGCTGGAAAGGAAAGAAGAAAGAGGAAGGTGGCTCCAGAACAGGAAGAGCAAGGATGGGGAGGGGGAGCTGGGGACCATATTGAGGCAGGGAGTGATCTCTCTAGGGTTTTCTCTTTTTTTAGAACTTTCTATAACTAAAAGTAAAAAAGGCAGGAACAGGACTGGCAGGTGAGGTTGTTCCCCATCTCATAAACGAGGACTGCTTTAGTGTGCCAAGCACGTAGTGTGACAGGCATGTCTTGGATCCTCCCCCAAGTCACTTACAGCCTGGAGCTGGGCTGGTGTCAACTAAGTGCTGGCTGAGGGCTCTGCAGAGACTCTCATTCAGTAGCTGCCTGGAGGGAGCAGGTGAAGCTCTTTCCTGTTTGTTTTGAGCTTTAAGAAAAGAGAAAACATATAGGCCAGGTGCGATGGCTCATGTCTATAATCCCAGCACTTTGGGAGTTCAAGGCAGGAGGATCACTTGAGGCCAAGAGTTCAAGACCAGCTTGGCTAACATGGTGAAACCTTGTTTCAACTAAAAATATAAAATAAAAAAAAAAGTAGCCAGGCATGGTAATGTGCACCTGTAATCCCAGCTACCCGGGAAGCTGAGGCGCAAGAATTGCTTGAACCTGGGAGGCGGAGGTCTCAGTGAACCAAGATTGTGCCACTGTACTCCAGCCTGAGTGATGGAGCAAGACTCTGTCTCAACAACAACAACAACAACAACAACAACAACAACAAAATGAAAAGATAAAGAAAACAAGAAGTAAAGAGATGTGTACGAAACACTTCCAATTCTCTAAGAGTTAAATGTAGCATAAGGTTACTTAACACCCAAATAACTGCCTGGTTGTGGGGACCCTGAAGCTCTGGACTGAGTAGGAGGAAAAGAAAGGAGGGAGAATCATCTCCCAACAGACAAGTGCTGTTAGCAGATGAGGTTTGAAGCTGTGGAAGCTTCAGGAGAAACAAAAACCAAACACTTGGCTTCAAGCCCCACGTCTGCTACTACTAGCTATGTGACCCTGGGAAAGTTACTTAACTTCTTCGTGCTCCAGTTTCCTCATCTGTAAAGAATAAATAATTGTTCCTGTCTCAGGAGGTTGCTGGGAGGATTAAAAAAGAGAAAGTGTTTAAAATGATTAGCACACAGTAAGCACTCAATACCCAATAACTGTTATTTTTATAATCCATCTGGGAGCTACATTCAGGCCCTAAGCCATCAGGCAGAATGTCACCATAGTGTGGAGGGTAACAGGTGTCACTGTCTTTTGTTCTTCAACCTCGAGGTTTGAGGTATTGACGCTGTCAGAACCTGTGGTTCTCAGGACCGAGCTACACAGACAGTGTTGTTATCTCTGAAGGAGTTAGATGATTATATCACTAAGGACTACTTTTTTTACTTGTTTTCTAAATAAGCAGTTTAATCTGGTTAAGAACCTATGAACTTAAATGTAATTTAGGAGAGAGATCCAAGATGGCCGATTAACAACAGCTCAGGATTGTAGCTCCCAGTGAAAGCGCAGAGAGCGAGTGGGCGCCGCACTTTCAGACGAATTTTTGTTGCCCACAGACTAGGAGATTCCCGGCGGAGGAGCCACAC
>CAUYLG010031321.1:0-15029 GCA_963573385.1 Cacajao melanocephalus | reverse complement strand
GAGGCACTGCTGGGTTTCCAGGGACTCCTTCAGGTTGCTAGGTAGACTTCCTGTGTCTTTTTGTTTACACTGGGAGGTCAGGCCTACCTCTTCTGCTGACCTGGAGGCACTGCTGGGTGGTGAAGAACACCGTCCCATTGCTATGTAGGCTTCCTGTGTTTTTTGTTAAAACGTGAAGCCTAGTCCTGCCTCTTTAATGGTGGGTTGCAGCTTTCCTCTGCAGAACTGGATCATTCAGTGTTCAGCTCAGACTGAGGCACTGGCTGCATAATGGGCTAGAGTTAGTGCTTCAGCCCTCTAGGGTTTGTGGGGGAGGGTAGGGACCCACCCTGATGCACCATCTGTCTCCCTGCCTTCAGCTCCCTTTCTCTCCGGTCATGGGGGAGGGGCCTGCCCAGCTGCTCAGTCTGTCTTCTGGCCTTTGGCTCCCTCTCTTTCTGGTCAGGGGGAGTGGGTGATAGCTCGGTCTGCAGGCTCTCCTGGTCAGCTTATGCATTTGCTTAGATCTGTGTGACAATCTGGGACACCATCCTGGATTGTTATTCAACTCTGCACTTGTAATTCCCAGAGCTTGACTGGTAAAGATCCCCTGTTCTGTGGATTGCTGAGGCTTTGGGGGAAGCAGTGTATCTGGACTGGGGTGTCAGAGGGGGAGCCTCTGACTCACTGGTCAGTTTCACTTTCTGGGTGAAACAGCATCACTCCCTGCCTCAGTCTGCCCTGTCTGGGCTTTGCTCTCCATCTGACCAGACCCATTGAAATACACCTGGTACCTCGGTTGGAGCTAGGAGATCTCTCAATTTCTGCATCTCTCTTGCTAGGTGTTGGGCACTGGAGTTGTGTCTATTCGGCCATCTTGAGACCATTTCTGTTGCACATTTCTTGATGCCAGGTTCTACATTAGCTGATTCATAGATATTTAATCCATAGTAACTCTGAGAGAGAGTAATATTCCATAATTTATGTTTTAGAGAATTAAAGCACAATAAGCACATAAGATGTCAGTAGGTAGCGCATTTAGAATGTGAACAATTGCTCTGATTCTAGAACTCATTCTTTTCCCACCATCTTGTTTACATGACATTCAAACATTTCTTTATCTGGACACAAACTGTTATTAGTCAGATACCTATATATATAGAAACATAAAATTATTGTGTGTTAGAGGTTAAAATAGCTCTAAGTGAGCTACACTTTACCTAAGTTAGAGAATGCCACATACAGAAACAGATATCTAAGTCTAATTTCTTTTTTTATTTTTTTACCTGAACATAATTTAGGAGTAAAATGATTATACAAGGTTTCTACAAAAATGCATAAAAGCCTCTTGCCTTATTTCTGTTTCTCTCTTTTTCAGAGATAATTACTGCAATTCATTTAATCAGTTCTTTGGACATTGACCTCACTTTCTCTACATAATCTGTTTTTTCTTTTAGTCACATCTTCTGATGCCCACAAAGAAGATAAAGATTTAGCCTTTTTTTTTTTCATACATCATCCCTATCTCTACTAATACAAGCCTTTTTTCTGTCCTCCTACTACCCAGTATTTCTGTATGAAAAAAGGCTTGGTATTTTTTGTTAGATCAATATTCACTTTTTACATTAATATGACAAGGTAGGTATTAACCCCAGACAAACAAGATAATATATTATGCTTTTTCCTTTCTTGCAAAACATTTTCCTGAGATTGGCAATTGCTTTATATATAATATTTCACATAGCTTTCTCCATATGAATTATTAACTTATTGACAAGCCCTGAAATGTCTGAATTATGATTTAGTATGTCCAGATCCATCAGAGTTTCTACAAACTTTAACTTCCTCTGGATTTACAATTGAGAATGTTTTGCTCTGGTTCAAAGCAATCATTCTAGGATCTCCCAATCATGCTTGAAATTACTTCTATAGCTTTCTTTTGTGGAATCCTCTTTCATGGTCTCATACTTCTTTCTTGGTTTATTTCTTCATTTTAGTGGAACATATCAGTAATGTTTTGACAAATGCCGCATAACTCTATGAAGCTTTTGAGAGAGTCCTTGTCCACAAATGTCTATTTTTTTTTTGCATTCACACTTACTTAGTGTATAGCTAGATTTGGTAGAAACTTTTATGCTGGAAATGTTATTTTCTTACAAAGTTTGAAGATTTTTTTCATTATCTTCTATAATTCAGCATTGCCACTGAAAAGTCCAAAACCATTCTGTAGGTGACCTGTTTTTCTTTCTGAAAATATATTATTTGTTCCAATATTTTTTAAAAACTATTTTATTAGTTAGAATGGTCTGAAATATCATTTGAGGTTGCAATTCACATTTATTTGATTACTGGTTCATGATTTTCATCTTAATTTGCTTTTCCACTTATTCTCTAGATGGCAATTTATCTTGCTGGATTAAGGTAGAGGAAAAATCAATAAAATTATTTAAAAATAACGTCTAGGTTTCATAAGCCTCTAAATCCCATCCTGCACTTTGAAATCACCTGGAGATCTTTACAAAATATAGATGCCTAATTCTCAGCTTCTTCAGTTGGTATGGCATGCAACCATGGCATCAGTTGCATGTTTTTAAGCTTCCTAGGTCATTGCAATGTGCAAGAATGTTTGGAAACCACCGATCTAAGGAATTACAGACTAGGAAATATCTCGGGCCATTATACTACAGGGCTAACAGAGATTTTCTTAGACATAGAAAAATACAGAGACAAAAGTCAGGGCTTCGGAGCACTGAAAATTCAAGGCTATTAATTTTGGTAGAAGAGTTGCCTATTATAAATTTGGTGAACACTGGTAATAAAACAAAGTAGATGCTATGTACTTAGAAAGAGCCTAAAGTTTACTAAACATAGGAATGTCTACAACATAAAATTCAACCATATATATAAGTTAAATTGTTTTAAATATGAAGGATGAACATTTAATAATAACAACCTTAGAAGAGACCTGAGTCCTAAAGGTGCTGTATTTAGTTACTAAAAAACATTGTAAAATATCTTCATTGCTTATTTCTAAATGTTTACAAATTTCTAAAATTTGTAAGATGAGACCAGTGTCTTATATGCCACTATGTGAGAGAAGAGAAAGCATAGTTTATTCCATGATTTTTCAAAAATCCCATCATAAAAGAAGTATGAGGTTACAACTGTCAGAAGATAATTTGTTTTCTTGATGTGAGTCTAATATGAACTCTGAAAAGTATATGCAGGCTGAATGGCATCATTGAAAACTAAAACCAAACTTTCATATTTTCTAGGTTATTCTTTATTTCCCCAGACAATGCTAAAATCGTACTATTTTGTTTTGTTCAGAATAGCAATATGAATCTGGGTGTCATTACTTGGCTTGAGATAAATTCTGTCATGTTCTATTGACTCATATCCTCTGGAAAAAAGGAAAACATAAGAACATCAGTATTGGGTTAATTCACCTGCAAATAAAATGCTGATGGGGTACACCCATGTTGGCGGAACATGGCCCAGAAGGAAGCTACTACTAGAATGCTGCTAGCTCCATCTGATTAGGATATTTTTGGCTGAAACTGAAATAAAGAGTGAGGAGATCATTTATCTTATTTAGTTTAGCAAGGGAAAGAGTCTTTATTTCTTCAATTTTAATTTGCCACTGGCATTGAATAAAAGATGAGTCATTCTCTATAATATTTGTGTCTCATCTTTTAAATTTAATTATTTTCTATATGTCTATGAATAATAGTGGTGAAAAATAAAATGAAGGCAAAAATTCAGTATAGACTTCATGGTTCTGCAGTTAGTGACAGCTATTCTGACACATTTCCGTGTCTCTTGGGAGCAAGTGCTGTGTGGCACATCCTAATGACTCCAGGAAGCAATGTTAGGTACTGAAAGGAGCAATGTTAGGTACTGTCTTTGGAGGAAGAAAGCTCTGATATTTTTATTTTCTTTCAAAGCTATGGTGCTGACATCTTTAGCTGACCAGAGGCTTGAATAGTAAGACAAACGGATGAAATAAAGAAAATAACATGTTTCCACAGAAGAATAATGGTCAAAGAACTGACTAATTTAGCCTTTTACTAATAGTTGGGAACATAATGCCTCATTGTATTTGAAACAGACTCCAGCCTCAGCCTCCATAACATTCTTCCAACAAGAAGCAGAAAGCTAGACAGCACTGGCTTGGGTTTTATTTTTGAAGCCGGTTTGTTTTGCAACAGGTCTACGCAGCCCTTGCAGCCTTTGATTTCTCCAGTTGCAGAGATTTGAAATGGGGTGCCAGGGTTCCTCTCATTTTTCCTTCAGTCTATCTAGCATGCATTTTACACCCATTGGAGCAGTCATATGCATTGTTTTTCCTCGTTGCTGATGGAGGCAAGGAGACCTTCTCATTAGTCTAACTTAAATGGATGGTGTTCACTTAACAAAAGCAAGAAAAACACATGAACAGGTGTCTCAACACATTTGGATAGTTTCTTTGGGGGGGGGGTGTGTGTGTGTGTGTGTCTTGGTGAAGGTGGCGGGCTGCATTTTCACCAAGCCTTTTCATAATCAAGTTAGCTTTGCTAACCTATGGCCTTGCACCCAGCAGAACAGTCCTTCCTACTAAAAGGGGGATCCTCTGTAATTGTTCTCTGTAAATTACCTTGTGGTGGGAAGTTCTGTTGAGGCTTTGTTTGATCTTCCACGGTGGACACATCTATTCTGTATGTAAGAGGCATTACGTGTGTGTTCTAGAGGTTGGGATTTGAAGCCTTTCCACAGTCCTTGTCCTCTGAGATGGCTGTTGAACTCTGCTCAGCTGTCAGAGCTGAATTCTTTCTTTTTGTGCTGAACACTGGGCAGCCTCACCATGTTGCCAACTGCTTCCGGGGCTCCTGTGACTGCCTTCGGATGCTGTGCACACAGGCAGAGTGCCTTTGCAGGTATCTGTACTCCTTGCGAGCCAGAGCTGAGAACCCTGTGGGGTGATCCTGCCTTCTCTTGGGGGGTCAAAAAGGGGAGTGGCTATTTTTAATCCTGTCCATTTGTTGCACAATGGAAATCACTGTGATTTGTACATATACCTTAGGGAAATTTTACTGCTGTCTAATTTATGTAATAATACTGTTGATTCCAGATTTGTTTAATAAAACTTTGTATCTTAAAAAAAATAATAAGCAGAAAGTCTTTCCTAAAAGTGAAAAGTCACCTGGTTTCAAAACCTAAATCTCATGTGCAAGTAACTCACACAGGTTTCAGGTCTAAACTTTATTCTCCTTCTGGTTATAGCATGTTCCTTGCTTGGATATTAGAACACAAAAAAGTGCAATTTGGTTCCCATTTGACTATTTATTTGTATATATATTTTCTTCTTCAGCAGAAAGAAGGGTGAATGAATTTGGACATCAACTCCTAAATCCAAATTTCAAAACTATAGTAGACACTTATTTGAAACACAGATAGATAGATACACTTGCATAAATAAGAATAATTTAAAATTTAAAAATATTAAAATTAAAAACAATTTGGAAATATCATTTAAGATCATGGGGTTTCTTCAATGTAATAACAAGGTATTTGGGGCTTACTTTATGGAAGCTTTGGAGCCATAACAGATTGTTGATCGTGGAAGTGCGGGAACTAACATGACTCTGTGAATGTTTGCATGAATAAGCAAAAGCATAGAGACAGAGCAAAAAGAAATTTATTATAATAGTCTGTGGTGGGGACCTGACACCCAAGGACAATGACAGTCCTTGGAGATAGATTACAAAGAATGAAATGGATACAGCAACATAATGTTTTAAAGGTACCACCTTCTACCCCTTTGGTTTCTGGTCCATATCAGATTAGTGCAGTAATCTTGGAGTAGTCTTTCCTATCCTTGCTTTGAAACAGATATTCAAAAATTGTGTAGAGAATGAAGCTCAGAGAAGACCATAAATCTTCTAGTGCCATTACAGAGAGCACCTGTTTAGCAGTTCTTGGCCAATCTGCTACTTCTCTGTGCCAATGCAAAAGCTGTTATATCCATTCGATATACTCCTATGTTAAGCAACAGAGCAAATAACTGCTATAGCATCCATATGGCAAATTGTGCTTTTAAATTGTTCACTACTTTAGGCATCATCCTTAAAAGCAAATGACAGTAGTTGCAGATGTTTTCAGCAGTAGGTTTTCTTTTAGATGTTTTTTTTGAAAGAAATAGAAGATGGCCTTTAAGAAATGAAGTGATGGCAGAATAGCAAAGTACAATGCAAAATCTTGGCAACGATATTATTGTTATTTATATTGGGGAAAAGTCATTCACCAGGCAAATCTAGAGCAAGTAAGAAAACAAACAAACTCAGATGTTTGTAAAAATGACTCAGGAAGTTTTCAGGTCATGTTGTATTAAAGTTTTATCCTTTTTAAAGACACAGAATGCCATTGAAAGATTAAATTTCAAAATAATTCCAACCAGAGACTTGTTTTATTTTAGACAAATGCACGCACACGTCACCAGGAGACATGTTATTTTACTTTTGATTCACAAAGCATACTTGATGACTTAAAATCTAGATTTTAAATGATTTGTTAGGTGCTTTAAGAAGGTTTGTAAATTATAGCATAGAAGCAGACTCCTGTTTGTTCTTTCCCTTTTTCTTTCCCTTCCCTTCTCTTTCCTTCCCCAAAATGCTTCCCTAAAGCCATTCATTTGGGCAGTGCAAAATTGCCTTAAATGCTGGGATGGCTGAGGGGTTTGTAGTAACCTAGGGTGGGAGAGAGTGACATTGTGGAGAAGCGTCACATGCAGGAAATGTTGGAGGCTCAGTGCGAGAGGAGGATGGGCCCATGATAGGGAAGCCTGGTGTTGGGTGTTAGAACTGTAGAAGGGCAATGTGTGCGTTCCCATGAGGGCATCCTGGTTTGCAGAGTTGGAGCCTGAACTGGGACCTACACAAGGAGATGAATCTGAGGAAGGCTTCAGAGTCCCACCAGGGTGAGGAGGGTACTTGTATAAAAGAAGGATTCTCAGCAAACAAGGCAGATTCAATACATATTGATTAAATAAGTAATTATATTGAGGATAACAGGAGCCATGTTTCTTGCTGTATAGAAGAAGGAGTTAAAATATAGAAGCTTAGGAACTAGATTCAACCTATGGTATTGAGATAATCAGTGTGAAATTATGGCTTTCAATAGAGAAGTATAGATGAAAAGTGGTGTATAAATGTATATGTATGTGTGCATGCATGTGTGTGTATTTATTTATGCTTGTGTGTGGGGGTATATATAGATATATCCTGGCAGGCACCAACTTAAGTAATTAAAGTAAACATAACCAGTAATGGCAAAATTTCACATGGTCCACCACCCAATAGAATACAATCAACACATATCATCATTTCTGTAATATCTCTGCTAAGATGCACTACCTAATTTGAATCAAGAGGAAGCATTAGACAAACACAAAGTGAAGTACATTCCTCTAAGTAATTGAATAAGAATATTTTTTAAATGTCAAGACCATGACAGTCATCAAAAGAATAAAGTGCTGGCTCAGACCAAAGGAGACAATGAAAAATGACAAATAAAATCTGATGTCATTCTAAACTGAAAGCTTTTATAATAAATCATCAGATAATAGATGAAATTTGAATAAAGATCAGCAAATTAGATGGTAGCAATATATTCAACTACTTTTCTTGTTATAATGGTTAGACTGTGATTACGGAGGAGAACGTTTTTATTTGTAGTAAATACTCAAGTATTGGGCCATCAGGTCAACAGCTTACATTGAAGTAGTTCAAAAACTCTTGTAATTGTAACACTTCTGTTAGCTTGAGATTGTTGTAAAATACAAAGAGAGAAATAATTACTACAGAAAGAATTCATTAAAAACAAAAAGCAAATACAAACAGAAAATACAGGGTTCAGAATCTAACTCCATTAACATTTCAAATGAACATCTATAGTTTTAGAAGGGCTTATTATTCCAGAGATATTTCTTGTTAAAATGACTTTGTACTAAGTAAAAATGCAATTAGAAATGTACCTTTTTCAAAAATAATTGTAAATGTAATTCAAGAACAATAGTGTCTTGGTGGATAGGAATAGTAAAAATGGATAAAGGAGACCTTTAAAATGCGAACATTTATCCTAATAAAAATACATGTAGAAAATGAGTTTGGGTACCCATTCCATCCTTGGCATAGGTATTGTCATAGAATAGAGCACTAGAAAGAGTAAATCGGTGATGTAGGGAGAAAAGGATTAGTAAAATATTTAAGGGTAAAAGACAGAAACCACAAAAACATTGTGAGGGCAAACAAAAGTTATATCTACATAGAAAGAGAGTGGCCATTGGAGACAGCATGAGAAAACTTAACAAAAATGCAATAAGTACTTGGGAGGAATACAGAATTGGGTGATTACTGAAAGAATACTTTCCAAAGTTACACTGAAGAGTCATAAGAGACCAACTGAAGGACCTCAAGATTAGGATCAAAAGAAAGAAATGAAATCCAGCAGTGTTTGGTAAAATATTCTAGTGAAATAATGTTTTGTTGTCTTAGAAATGTACTTTTACTTGCAATTCAATTGTTTTATGTTAAACTTGCTTCTAGTTTCAGATGACACCTAGAAGCTTCTCTTTAAAGACAGAGAATTAAACATCGTTTTCTTTCTCTCTGAAGACATAAAAATGATATTACCTAATAAAATTTTAATGAGAATAAATGTATCCTACCAAAAATAATGGGAGAAAAACTATAATTAGTTTAATGACATAAAATACAGAGTCAGATAAAAATGTTTGACAAATGAATCAGAGGTAAGCCTAAAATGAAAGCAGGCAGGGACTGCATGGAGAGGGGAAGGACATGGAGAGTGAGAGGAGGACCCTAGGGCATCTGTCTTGAAAGCTTCCTGCTTCCCTCTGTATTCCTGTTGAGTAACGGTGGCCTGGTATTTAGTCCTATGGAATTTTTGAGGAAATAGAAATAACTTCGTTGATGATTAGGGCAACATAGTACCTGACAGTACTTCAGACTTAAAGCCTGCTCTATTTCGCCATCTGCAGGACCCAAGAATAAAACCTAGTCGAAGCTCAATGCTCACCCCAAAAAAAGCTCTGGCCAGGGCAATGCAGCCTGTGTCAGAGTTCCCTTTGGAGGTAGAGAAATAGCATAAAAAAATGGTCCTCCTACACACACACACACACACACACACACACACACACACAAGACAAAAACTATACCACTCAGGCTAATTCACTCCCTCAATTCTTCCTGAATCTCTGACAGTCTATCACACAAAAGAAAACAGGTGGTTTAAAGAGAATGAACTATATAAACATAATTTTTCCTGCAGGAAGAAACAACAAATAATTGAGCAGAGAAGAAAAACAAAAGAAGCAGAATGCAATGAACGAGGTATTATATTAGCAGTCTAGTTAGTGCAAGGGAATCTCATAATGCTTGTGTTGTGAAAGGCCTAGAAAGCAATCAAACAGATTGAAACAGATAATCATCAGCAATAACCAATTTTGGGGAGGAGTAGTGTCCTCAGAAAAGTGGAACTGTGCATCATGAGTGTTGAGGCAATGAACCACTGCTTTCATCAGTGAAATTTGTAGACTTTTTTTTTTTTGCAAGTTCAGGTACATGATTTTAACTATTGTTATAAATAAAACTAAAAAGAAAATAAACATACAAAATAGCACCTACATAGCAGCTTGTAACACAATGTTCGTAACTTCACATTCAAGGAAAATGGTTTAGGATAAAGAGGATTGTCAAGAGACCAAAACACAATTACAGAGTCAAAATTTCTCTAACCAATCAAAACTTGAATAAACGGCACCATGTAATATTAAATCAGTGATTCTGAAGACAAATCTGAATAATTATTTTTTAATGTAGAGGGAAAGGACAAAGGAGAGAAGGGGAGAGGGAAATGTGTTAGACACAGGTGACGGGGAAGATGTTAGATTTTTTTTAAAATAAAGGAGTATTGTTTTACAGAAATAACACAAAACAGTGCCAGCATAATCAAAAATCCTCCTAAAGAAAAATGTCCAGAGATAGACAGAAAAAAAATAGGCTACATGTAAAAGAGCAGAAATCAAAATGGGATTTGATTTCTTTATGATATTAAATGTCAGTAGGCAATGAATCAACATCTGCATACTTCTGAGCTAGAATTCTGCAGCTCAATAATTGTATAAAGTTTCTTTAATGTCAAATGCATAAAAAAGAGATTATCCTGGAATATTATTCAATGATAAAAAGAAATGAGCTATCAAGCCACAAAGAGACTTAGAGGAACCGGAAAAGCATATTGCTACCTGAAAGAAGCCAATTTGAAAAAGTCTACCTACTGTATGATTCTAATTATATGACATCCCAGAAAAGGCAGAACTCTAGAGACAGTGAAAAGATCATTGGTTGTCAGAGATGCAGGTAGATGAGGGAAGATGGGAGAGGGAGATATTCATAGAGCAAACACAGGGGATTTTTGGGCAGTGAAGTTATTCTATACAATACAGTAATGATGAACACATGTTGTTATGAATTTGTCAAAACCCATAAAATGTGTACAGCTCAAAGAATGAACTCTAATGTAAATTATGGACTTCAGTTAATAATAAGGTATTAAACTTGGTTCATCAATAATAGTAAATAGACCACATGAATATGAGATGCCAATAGCAAGGTGAACTGTGGGGGAGGAGGGGGAATATGCACTTTCCAATCAATTATTCTGTAAACCTAAAACTGCTCTTTAAACAAGAATTTAAAACAATCAGAAAAACGAGAATTGAGAAAATATGTAAGCGTTACTCCTAGCCTGAAAATGAAAACCTATTTTATTTTACTTTGTTTTTCAGTGAATGGAAACAAAACTAGAAAAATTAAAGAATAGAATATCCTACCCTTTAGTTTTCAAGATTTTAGTTTATGTGTGTGTGTCTGTGTGTGTGTGTGTGTGCATATAGAAAATGGTTTAGGATAAAGAGGATTGTGAAGAGACCAAAACACAATTACGGAGTTAAAATCTCCCTAAACATTCAAATATTTCTGAATTCTTTGAAACATTCATACATATATATATATATATATATATATATGTGTGTATGTGTGTGTATACATATATACACACACATATATATAAAACATATATATATATATAATTTGAACCAGTAGCTCTCATATATATACATAGATAGATAAAAAATATATATATAATATATAATATATATAGATAAAATATATATATATGGGAGCTACCAGTTTCAAGGATTATTGAGTCTTCCCTTAGTTCTTAATCTGTCGGGCCCTCCGACTCTGTAACAGAGGTAGGCGGTGCTGCCTAGTGAGCACCTTGGCCTGTGAGGTGCGCCTGGGGACGTGGCGCTTTCTCTCACTGGGCCGCTTCTATTTCTGCTCTTTTCCCTAGCAAAAAAGGCTTCTAAAGAGAAAAGATGTCAAATTCTGAGAAAGAAATGGTGGAATCTACCTATTACTTTCATTTTCAAAATAAAAATAACTATTTTTTTCTTTTTTTTTTTCTTTTATCATGTCTCGTATTTTTCTCAGCCGCATCATGAGATGAAACAATAACAAGCTAACCAGTTCTGACATGACGTTGGCAAAAGAAAACACAAAGAACTCCCCATAGCATCAAAACTTGGATGCATATCCATGGTCCTTACCAATGACCTTTGCCTATGTGGACATAAAAATACTCATTTCTATGCATACCATTGTCCTTAAGATCAAATTTTTGAAATAATGGTTTGGACAAAATTCTAATTTCTTCTGCATGATCAACTAGTTGAGTGATATTTGCAGCTTTACTTTCTAATTCTTATTAGCAGCTCTCAGAATATTTCTAAACCCATATATCATTATTAAATGCCTTTTTAATCATAGTTTTAAAAATCATTAGATTTAATAGGACTAAGATATAATAGAAATTTGAAGTAGTTTTTATACTTATGCCAAATTATCCTACAGGCACAAGATCATTTAGAATAATTTATGCCAAATTATCCTAAAGGCACAGGATCATTATTGGAGAAATCTGATTCTCAAAAATGTTTCAGAGAAATGAATACTCTTCTGGTGAGGAAAAGAACAGGTTGATCAGTGAAAAGGAAAGCTAATGGTAAGGAGTTAAGCACCAATTATTTTAACATTTCAGTATTGATTTAAATGATGTTCAATGGAAGAGGCTGTCTTTTCCATGATCAATACCAATTTAAAGTGCTTTAAGAGAATTATTTATTTATACTTCTCTGTGGGACATTTTAATAACTTATTAAACTACTTAGTCTTTGAGAGGTGAGATTTTTTTGTGTACTTTTAAATGACAAAACAAGATAAACAAACACCACAATTTTGGTTAAATAAAAAATATCTACATCTAGATGTTTTTTAAATGTTAGAAAGGAGCAAAATCAAATTTGCATTTTTACAAAGTCATTTGTATTTTTTAATAGTTGTTTTCCCTCTATGGCCTTCAAAATAAATTCTCTTTTAACATGAAGATACTTGTGAAACCAATCACATATTTCATAGTATTACTCCAGAAACAAATTCATAATAATGCATATAACGCTGGAACATTTATTATTTTTAAATGTTGATAATTTGAAAAGTAAAAATGTTTTATTATTGTTCTACACTTTACTTTTGGCTAAGATTAAGCATTTCTATTTATTTTCTGTTCTTTGTCTGATAATGTCAATACTGAGACTTTATAGTTGCCTTTTACAAAACTTATGAATTCCAGAGAGGGCAAAGATATAGTATTTTCCAATGCTTTCATATTTTATAAGCACTTTTCTATCAACTGATAACTTATCTAGTTAAATTATGTTTCTGTGTGTTTAGGAAAAAGTGAGGATCAAATAAATTAGGTTATTGTAATATATTTTTACATATATTACAATTCCCATTCTTCTCCTCTTTTTAGAGATAGAGTCTTGCTCTGTTACTCAGGCTAGACTGCAGTGGCACAACCATAGCTCACTGTAACCTCCATCAACTGGGCTCAAGCAATCCTCCTGCCTTCGCCTCCCAAGTAGCCAGGACTACAGCTGTGTGCCACGACGTCTGGCTAGTGTTTTTTTTGTTTTGTTTTGTTTTGCTTTTGTTGTTTGTTTTATTTTGTATAGATGGGTGTCTCAGAGCTGGTCTCAAGCTTCTAGCTTCAAGCAATCCTCCTGCCTCAGCCTCCCAAAATGTTGGTATTAGAGGCATGAACCCCCATTCTTCTTTTAAAATTCTTTTAACTAATTTTGCTTATTTAAAAAACTTTAGTATAATATCATATTACTAATATTCATGTCTCTAAACTCATTTACTATTAATTCAATGTCTTTGACAATTGGATGGGAAAGCATACATAATACCAATTTTAAATTAGTTCATTTGATTAGCTAACTAGATTCCTTCCGAAAACACTGATAGGGGGAAAGACAAAATCAACATGGCCAGGGATTGTATTTTTAGTCATGTGAGCTACCACAGAGAAAAAAGTGATGTAAATACCATCAGGACAACAGGTTCTTCATTTTCTACTTCTATGTTTGATGAGCTTATTTTTGACTGAGGTGAGGTGTGTCCCTAGGTACCTGACAACAGAAGGGTTGATCATTTTCACTTTTTTTCTATAAATATCTTCTGTTAGGTATTGGATTAAGTTTGTTAGCACCTACATATCCCTCTGTTAGCTGTAAGGAAGAAATAGCATTTAAAGACTATCTTATTTATATTTCAATATTGGGCAATGAAATAATGATCAAAATATTATGATGTTATTTTATCCAATGAAATGAAACAGTGTTGAGTATGCTTAATTAGGAAGCAGAGTTATGTTTGCTGAAGTCAATAATGTTTGACCCTTGCAAAAATAAAAAAGCAAAAGTGTTAGCTAAACACTAATCCATTAAATTGTTACTTTTTTATAATTAATAATATTACTTTTGGTTATCAAATCCAGCCTGCATTTTTTTTTCTAGCATTCAGAGCACAAGGTATTTGAAAATCAAGGAGAGAAATTCTCCCTTTTTCTTTTTCTTCTTTTAGTGACACTGTGGAGTAAGGATGAATTTTAGTCTTCCCAAAAATCTAATCACCTCTGAACTGGCTTGGTGATCAGTTTGTTTTTAGGAATGCATTTTTATTTAGAAAAGAATCAGTATTTATTTTAAGCATCACCAAATCCTTGGGGTCGTTTCCTGATCTCACACATAAATGGCAGTAATCACATTTTAAAATAGTTTAACATTTCTGTTGTCTTTTAAACTATTAAAATAATAAGCTAACACTAAACTTTAGAAGATAACGGCAGAAGAACTGAGGCCACTCTTGTGTGGTTAGTAACTTATCTGCAGTTTTATTAAAATATCTGCTGAGACTGTTTATATGCTTTTTAAATATTCATAGACATTTAAAAATAGAATGCATTTTGGTCTTTAATTTTCAGTGAAAAGAAAGCAAAACTTCTGAGTCACTGAATATAGACTCACCATAATGAATCTGGTAATTACGGATTATGTCTTGTGGTTTATTTAAATGACAACTGCATATTTTTCTAAGATCAATTACAAATTAATTCTTAACAGATTCACAGGAATACTGCTTTCATTCAGTTTGAAAAAGATCATTATAATACTGAAATTTCTCATTTTCATTTGTATATTGTACCCCTGTAAACTGTACTATTTTTCCACATCTTGTATTCAGTGGTTTCCTCCTGAAGTTAAAAATATTTATGGTTGAAAATCTTAAAAACAAATAAAGAAGTGTGGCACATATACACCATGGAATATTATGCAGCCATCAAAAACGATGAATTCGTGTCCTTCCTAGGGACATGGATGAACCTGGAAACCATCATTCTCAGCAAACTGACACAAGAACACAAAATTCAAACACTGCATGTTCTCACTCATAGGTGGGTGATGAACAATAAGAACACATGGACATAGGGAGGGGAGCACTACACACAGGGGTCTGTTGGGGGGGAAATAGGGGAGGGACAGTGGGAGGTGGGGAGGTGGGGAGAGATAGCATGGGAAGAAA